>BSBK01005602.1:165000-245288 GCA_027943335.1 Chamaecyparis obtusa | reverse complement strand
GTCATGGTCAATGAACAATGCCTGGTGAAGTTCAAGATTGGCGGATACCAAGATGAGGTATTGTGTGATATCATATCTATGGATGCATGTCATATGTTGTTGGGTAGACCATGGCAGTTTGATAGATGTGCTGTACATGATGGCCGTGCGAATACCTATTCCCTGACAAAGGATGGAGTGCGACATAAGCTAAAACCATTGAAGGAGACTGAAGAAAAGGTATGTGGTAATGCAAGGATAACTTTTGTTGATGGAAGAAATTTCCTAGATGGTATGAGGCATGAGCATGTATGTTTTGCTTTAATTCCAAAAGCTGGTAAAGAGGAAGTAGAAGATGTTCCTGTAGGAGTTGTAGATTTGTTGAATGAGTTTCAGGAGATTGTATCCGATAACATGCCTGATGGATTACCACCAGTCAGGAAGATTAGTCATCAGATGGACTTGATCCCAGGAGCGAGTTTGCCGAATAAGGCAGCACACAGAATGACACCTGCAGAAAGTGAGGAGTTGAACAGACAAGTACATGAACTGTTACAGAAAGGATTGATCCATGAGAGTCTGAGTCCCTGTGCTGTACCAGCGGTATTAGCACCAAAGAAGAATGGAGAATGGAGGATGTGTACAGATTCTAGGGCAATAAACAAGATCACAATCAAGTACAGGTTTCCATTGCCACGAATGGATGATATTATGGACTGTTTGAGTGGAGCTGTGTATTTCTCAAAGATAGATCTGAAAAGTGGATATCATCAGATTTGGATCAGAGAAGGAGATGAATGGAAGACTACCTTCAAGACAAAGGAAGGACTATATGAGTGGTTAGTCATGCCTTTTGGGCTAACCAATGCACCGAGCACTTTCATGCGGCTCATGAACGAGGTTCTGAAAGAATTTCTGGGTAAGTTTGTCATTGTTTACCTAGATGATATTTTGATCTTTAGTAAGACATTGGATGAGCATATGATGCATATTTGTATGGTATTTGAGAAGTTGAGAGAAGAAAAATTGCTGATTAATTTGAAGAAGTGCAGTTTTGTGAAGAAAGAGTTGGTGTATTTGGGGTTTGTAGTTTCAGCAGAAGGTCTAAAAATGGACCCAGAGAAAGTACAGGCTATCCTTGAATGGCCTACTCCAAGGAGTGCTACTGAGGTAAGATCTTTTCATGGTCTAGCTAGCTTTTACAGAAAGTTTATCAGAAATTTTAGTAGTATTTGTGGACCCTTGACTGAAACAATGAGAGGGGATAGAAAAGAGTTTAAGTGGACTAATGGGGCAGAAAAGAGTTTTCAATTATTGAAACAAAAAGTTACAGAACAACCTGTTTTAGCACTTCTAGATTTTAATAAGGTGTTTCAAGTAGATTGTGATGCTAGTGGTACTGCAATAGGAGCTGTTATGAGCCAAGAAGGTAAACTTGTTGCTTATTTCAGTGAGAAGTTAAATGATGCCAAGAGGAAATATTCTGTTTATGATCAGGAATTTTATGCTATAGTTCAGGCATTAAAGAAGTGGAGACATTATCTGCTTCCTAAGGAGTTTGTTTTGTATACTGATCATCAAGCTTTGCAATATTTGAATAGTCAAGGAAAGTTGAATCAAAGGCATTTGAAATGGGTTGAGTTTTTGCAGAGTTATACATTTGTTTTGAAACACATGAGTGGAAAGTCTAATAGGTTGTAGATGCTCTTAGCAGAAGGTAACTATTGCTGACAGAAATGCAGATTGAAGTGGTTGGGTTCAAGGAACTCAAGAATTTGTATCCAGAGGATCCTGATTTTGGTGAAGCTTGGAAAGCTTGTACAGAACCTGTTACTCTAGATAGGACGAAATGGTTGGATTTCATCATCCAGGATGATATGCTATTCAGAGGGAGTCAGTTGTGCATTCCACGAAGTTCTATGAGGGAGAATCTCATCAAGGAGAAGCATAGCGGAGGATTGGCTGGACATTTTGGTCGTGATAAAACCTTTGGTTTGGTTAGTGAGAATTATTATTGGCCACAGTTGCAGCAAGATGTGAAGAAGTTTGTACAGAGTTGCAAAGTATGTCAGATGGTGAAAGGAGTGAAGCAGAATACAGGGTTGTATCAGCCATTACCTGTACCAGAGAAGCCTTGGGAGGATATTAGCATGGACTTTATTCTTGGTTTACCGAGGACTCAGCGGGGGCATGATTCAATTTTTGTGGTGGTTGATAGATTTTCAAAGATGGCACATTTCATTCCCTGCAAGAAGACTAATGATGCTATTCATGTAGCATAATTGTTTTTCAGAGAAGTAGTGAGACTTCATGGTTTGCCAAAGACCATAGTTTCAGATCGGGACACTAAATTTGTTGGATATTTTCTGGCGAACATTGTGGAAGAAGTTGAAGATAGATTTGAAGTTCAATTCATCACATCACCCACAGACTGATGGACAGACAGAGGTGGTGAATAGAAGTTTGGGAAATCTGCTGAGATGTTTGGTTGGGGATAAGCCAACAGGATGGGATTTGCTTTTACCACAGGCAGAATTTGCATACAATAATTCTGTCAACAGGAGCACTGGTAAATCACCATTCCAGATTATATATGGAAGTAGTCCAAGAAATGCATCTGAGTTGAGAAAGATAGATAAAGGAGAAATGAGTAGTGCTGAAGCTGAAGATTTTGCAGAACATTTGAAGAACATCCATGGGGAGGTGAGGAAGCATATTGCCAAGATGAATGCATAGTATAAGGCTAAGGCAGATGTGAAAAGGAGGCATAAGAAATTTCAGGTTGGTGATGAAGTCATGGTTCATTTGCAGAAGGAGCGGTTTCCAGTTGGTACATATAACAAGCTGAAAATGAAGAAGTTTGGGCCATGTAAGATACTGAAGAAACATGATTCAGGAAATGCATATGAGGTAGAATTGCCTACTGAGCTGAATATTTCACCAGTGTTTAACATTTCAGATTTGACAGAGTATCATGAAGGAGGTGTTGAAGATGAGATCACAGCAGCACAGTGGAGTATTCCAGCAACTAGTTCAGACACTAAGGAGATCGAAGATATACTGGACAGTCATGTTGGTAGAAGCACAAGGAACAGGACATATGAAGAATATCTGGTCAAGTGGAAAGGATGACCTGTTGAAGATTCATCATGGCTAACAAAGGAGGAGGTTAACCGTCTTGGTTTTCCTCTGCACACCTGAGTCGTGACAGGGTCACTTCTCAAATTACCCCGGGTGTCTGATGCAGGAGCATCCTGGGTGTAAGAGCAATCTTGCATCACCCAAAAATATTTCTGTTTTTATATTCAATAAGGGCTATTTTAGTGCAGAGCTGCTATTTATGGAAAGTTACTATTTTTGGTAATTTTCGTATGTGCTCAGAATGATCTGATTTCTTTCTTGGAGGTTCACTTTGGTCATATAAGTCTGCCAGTAAAGTTTCATTTCCAGATCAAGTGTATATTGGAAGATATTGAAGATTTTCGGTATTGGCAGCAGGGTACAGAAACTTTGAACTCAGTTTTGAAGGCTTTAGAGGCCCCAGATGAGGTCAAAAATTTGGGTGATGGGCGCTTGCGCTGGTCAAGCCTGTAGAGCGCTTTGTGGCATTTCCGAAATGGGGTCATAGTGGCCGAGCGGGTCAACTGGTGATGACTTATGGTCTTCGCAAGTTGGGCCACCTGAAATGGCGAAAAATAATTTTCTTCAAAATTTCTGTTTGGGTTTCAAAGGTTATCTTGAGCCGACTATGATGTAATAAAATGTAAAATAAAATAATTCTAAGTTTGGTCGGCCTTATTGGCTAAAATTCTGGAACCTTCCCAGGCGGTGGATAATTGCCTATATAAGGAAGGCTGTATTATTGTCTTAGGCAGTTCAGAATAGTTATGGGTAGTAGATCTGGGTAATAGTTCGAGGCTTTGTCCTACAGAATATTGTAAGGGAATGCCCATGTGGCTTTGCATATTGTAATTCTGAAAGTTTGTAATTCCACATTTGTGGAGATAATAAGAAGCCAATTTTCTGTTCTTGCATATTGTTGTCATTTCTCTATTTCTGTTATGTGTTTGTGGTATTAAGGGGAGCACCCTTCATCATATTCTTTATAAATTGATTCGATTGTGTATTAACCTCTTGGTTGATCAAATTGGATCTCTTCTTTAGGAATTTGGTGAACTTCAAGCAACTTCAAATTTTTCAAATATGCTAAATCCTCTAAAGGTAACACACATAAGTTGCTAAATCCTGAAGTGACACGCATTTCCAATTTCAAATATGCTAAATCTTGGAAGGTAATGCACATAAGTTGCTAAATCCTAAAAAGACACACACTTATATGCTAAATCTTCTGAGGGTAATGCACATAAGTTGCTAAATCCTGAGGAGACATGCATTTCATATTCATAGTGATACAAAAAGGTGGATCTATGGGTATTCCTGAAGCCATCAGAAGATGAATTACAATTGCAAGCACAGTTTATGGGTGAACCTGTTGGGCTCTCCCTCCAGGGTGATTCACGGTAAGGTGGGCATCTAACTGTGCGAGGTAATAAATTTCTCTTTTCTCTCTTTTTTCTTTCATGCTAATAGGATGGGATCATGAAGCTATGTTATTTATAGTGTTTCTCATCTTTTTTATGTAAATATTTATGCTTTTATGATAGCTTGCCAAATATGATATTAGTATGAGAAATATTTCTTAGCGAGGTTTCTTATGTTAATTGATTTGGGTTATTTAGTACTAAACCTTGTTCTTTTGGTACCCCTAGGTGTTTATGTTGAGGTAGAATCCTTAGTCTGGGGGCTCATGTTCTTAGCTAAGTGTTATTTGATCTTGTTGTGAATCTACTTGGATCTCCTCTTTCTTCTCCTTTACCAAGAGTTTGCATTGAGTCCATACTCTTGCTAAAGTGGGGGCTTAATGTATCATCTTAAAATGGAAGCACTTCCATGTTAAGAGCATTTAGCCCTCTGAGTAAGTGGTTTGGGGTCATTTTGAGCACCTTGATCAGGTCTTTGCATGTATTTGGCTTTCTCCACACTTTCCACTTCTTCCCTGCACTTGATTTCTTCATTCTAGGTGAAATTAGGGTTAGGATCCCAAGGATTCTCCTTAATTTCCCTCTTCCATGGCTTTATTCTCTAGGTAGGATTTAGAAATAGGTCCTCCTAGCCTTCATCATAGTAATCATAGGATTTTATGTCTATCCCTGACATTATGTCCTGCTCTGATATCATTTCTAGGTTTCTAGGCATCCTCGGGACCTCCTGACCTGGTTCTGATTGAATTTGGGCCTAGGGTCAAATTCAAAGTTGATCTTGACTAGGTCAAGATCAAGCTCAAACTTGACTAGGTTAGGTCCAACCTCAATTTTTCCCCCCTCATTCAAATTTCAAATTCCTTGATTTCCTAGCATCGGGCTTTCGGGATATTTGTTTTCCTATACCTCCAGGTTGGCCATTTCGGGTTTCAGAATGGTAAATATTTTAATTACATTTAATCTAGGTATATTTTCTAAAGGTTAGGACCTAATTGGGATTTAATTCTCCAAGGTGGCCCCTCTAGAGGAGTGTGCCCTAGTTCACTATAAAAGGAGGCCTTCCTCTCTCATTTTCTCATCCCACAATCAGGTTTGGCAATCTCATCTCAAGTTTTCATGGTCAAGCACTCTCAAGCAAGGTGATCAAGCAAGCATCCATTCAAGCATTCAAGTCCTCTTCTCCATTCAAGTTCTCCATTGAAGATCAAGGATTTAAAGCATTCAAGCCATTAAAGGGATTTGGTTCAAGCATTCAAGATTCATCATTCAAACCCTAGATCTAGCCATCATGATGGTGTGATCTTCCTTCAAGATCCTTTGTTTATCTTCAAGATCCATTTCATTCTTCCTTCAAGGTTCACCAAAATGAATAGAGGTAAAATAGATTCAACTCTATTCAAATGTAAAGGGGGAAATATGAGATCTATTCTCAAACCCAAATTCCCAAAGAAGAGATCCAATTTGATGAACCAAGAGGTTAATACACAATTGAATCAATTTATAAAGAATATGAAAGAGAGAGAGAGAGAGAGAGAGAGAGAGAGAGAGAGAGAGAGAGAGAGAGAGAGAATCCAATATTTCCCTATAAAGGAAATTATGCTTGAAATATGGAATAATTGAAATACAAATACTAACCTCAAATTAGGGAAGATATGGAAAATGTGAAATTCTAATGTCTGTGTATACTTTCAGGAAATTCTATAACTTGTTCTAGACTAGACATGCTGAGATAGAGAAAACCCATAAATCTTTCTCCAAGATGAGCTCAGGTCGGGTTTGATCCTCATAAAAGGTCAAATACTACATTCTTTATTTGAAGTCTGATTCTGCTTCTGTTAGTAGATCTAAGAAGTTTTTCGAAAAGGGTATCCAAATTCACTCTTAGATCTGAAATCCCGCACTTGTACCTACAAGAAAATGGGGGTTTTTGTTATATGGGGGGGTTTGCCTTGGTCAAATCCCAATTTAGGAATTAATCTTGAAATTGAATTGAAATGTAGTGTGCATAAAGAAAGCAATTGAAACAAATCACCTCGCTTATGTTGAAGTCCTTGTAGAGGATTCAAATCCTCAAATCCATAAGTAGGAATGCTTCAATGGATGTAGAATGAATGTAGGATGTCTCCAACCAATGACATTTGATCTTTTACACCAATCTTGAATTGATCTTTGCATATGAGAAGGCTTGAATGAATGTAGAAGGATGGATCTTCAAGGGGCCTCCAAAGAGATTGAATCCTTCAATGGCTAACAATGGATCTCTTTGATGGATGAATTCTTGAACACTTGAATTATTGAAGGCTCACTTGAATGCTTGAATTCTCTCACAAAACTTGATGAAGAGATGTGAATAATGGATGAGAAAATTAGAGAGGAAGGCCTCCTTTTATAGTGAACTAGGGCACACCCCTCTAGAGGGGCCACCTTGGAGAACTAAATCCAAATTAGGTCCTAACCTTTAGAAAATATACCTAGATTAAATGCAATTAAAGGATTTACCATTCCAAAACCCAAAATGGTTGACCCAGAGGTGGGAAAATAAATATCTCAAAAGCCCGATGCCTGAAAATCAAGGAAATTGGAAATTTGAATGAGGGGGGAAAAATTGAGGTTGGACCTGACCTAGTTAGGTTTGAGCTCAATCCTGACCTAGTCAGGATCAACCTCGAATTTGACCTTGGACCTAGATTCAGTCAGAATAAGGTCAGGAGGTCCCGGGGATGCCCAAAAACCTAGAAATAATATTAGAATAGGACAGAATGCCAGGGATAGACATTAAATCCTATGATTATTGTGATGAAGGCTAGGAGGACCTATTTCTAAATCCTACCTATAAATAGAGCTATGGGAGAGGGAAATTAAGGAGAAACCTAAGGATCCTAACCCTAATATCACCTAGAATGAAGAAATCAAGTGCAGGGAAGAAGTGGAAAGCTAAGAGAAAGCCAAATACATGCAAAGACCTGATCAAGGCTCTTAACATGACCCCAAACCACTTACTCAAAGGGCTAAATGCTCTTAACATGGAAGTGCTTCCATTTTAAGATGATACATTAAGCCCCCACTTTAGCAAGAGTATGGACTCGATGCAAACTCTTGGTAAAGGAGATCAGAATGAAAAGATAATCTTATCATAATCCAAGGGACAAAGAGAAACCTTAAGCCCCCAAGGACTCAAGTCTTCATCGACTCCTAGATCACAATAAGAGAAACATCTCTAGAGAGAGAAAGAAGGTGTGATTACCTCGCCCAATGAGAACTTATGTCCCATTGTGAACCACACAAGAAAATGGCACAACTGGAAAGATGGAATTGAACCACCTAGTGAATTTGGCTACTCACTAGTCAATCCATCAAGGATTCATGCTTAGGAATATTCTATTCCATAAGAATAAAACCAAAAATAAAAACAAAAGAGATACAGTCTTAAGGACACTTCTGACCTTACGAAATCAAAATATATGTGTATTTGAAACTGGAGGGATCAAGAGATCCTAGAATATAAATCCGTGCTTTAAGGATTAGTTACTAATCCAAAAAGGGAAGAAAGTATCTTGAAACATAATATGTGCATATCAAAAAGTGCATGTGTGCAATAGGTGAGCAGAGCATAAAATGGTGACCTCGATCTTGACTAGGTCAGGATCGAGCTCGATCCTAACCTAGTTAGGTTTGAGCTCGATCTTGACCCTAGGGTCTGGGATCTTTGGGGTTTGCTTTTGATTTTAGGATTTCATCAAAAACTCATCTTTTCCCTCTTTGGGTCCATTATTTCTTGGAGTAAGTGTTGAATTCTCAAATTAATATTTGAGGTAGACCTTTCTCGATATTTGTATAGGACCTCTAATTGCATTTAATCTAGGTATATTTTCTAAAAGTTAGGACCTAATTGGGATTTAATTCTCCAAGGTTGCCACTCTAGAGGATTGTGCCCTAGTTCACTATAAAATAGGCCTTCCTCTCTCATTTTCTCCATCTCATCTTCAAGCAACTTCATGATCAAGCTCTCAAGATTTTCTCAAGGTGATCAAGCAAGCATTCCATTCAAGAAAGCATTAATTCAAGAATTCAAGTCCTCTTGTCCATCCAAGTTCTCTATTGAAGATCAAGGATTCAAGCATTCAAGCCATTGAAAGGATTTGGTTCAAGCATTCAAGATTCATCATTCCAAACCCTAGATCTAGCCATCATGATGGTGTGATCTTCCTTCAAGATCCTTTGTTCATCTTCAAGATCTATTCATTCTTCTCTCAAAGTGGATTCCAAGCATACAATAATGGAGGTTTGATTACATGTTCAAGCTTTCATATCAATATACTTGATTACATTTCAAATATAATTGCATATCTATTGAATGTCATAGCTTCATTGTTAGATCTACTTCTACTACTTGCTAGCATTCTCCATTTCAATTTCAATATTAAGGTTGATTCCAAACTGGGGTTTGACCAAGGGAAACCCCCCAAACAAATAAATAGAATTCTCTTTTTTTTGCAAGTATAGGTGCGGAATTTTGGATTTGAAAGCGAATTTGGATACCCTTTTCGCTGAACTTCTAGGATCTGTGAACAGAATCAGGATCGGGTTTCAGAATAAAAATGTAGTATTTGACCTTTTATGATGGTCAAACTCAACCTCCCTTAGAATTGGAAAAGATTTCTAGGTTTTGTAGATCTCGCAGTTTTGGTTTACATTTGCAAAACTCAGTAGTTTCTGAGACTGTTTGACAAGGTTTTCAATAGGTTCTTTTTTGGAGGTAAGTACCTTTATCTCTTCATTTCAACATTAGTCATTTACATTTACTTTCCGTATCAATACAATTCAAATGTAAGTGTAAAATATTGGTTTTGGGGTCTCTTTTATGTGCAAACCATTGTTCTAGGACCCCATCCATATTTTATCTTTTACATTTTGGTGAACTTCAAGCAACTTCAATTTTTTCAAAGGAACCCCAACAAACAAACCCCATTTTTCTTGCAAGTACAGGTGCAGAATTTTAGATCTGAGATTGGATTTGGATACCCTTTTCGGAAAATTTCTGGGATCTGTGAACAAAGTCAAAATCAACCTTCAAAATCTCCAGGTCATCATTGAACTTTAATGAGGGTCAAGGTTGACCTGATCTCATCTTAGAAAAAGATTTTTGGGTTTTGTAGATCTCGTAGTTTCAGCTCACGAATGCGAGAATCAATAGTTTTTGAGATCATTTGATAGGGTTTCAGCCGATTCTTTTTTAGAGGTAAGTACCTTTATTGCTTCATTTAAATATTAATCATTTACATTTCCTTTCCATATCAATACAATTCAACTGTAAGTGTAAAATATTGGTCTTGGGGTCTTTTTTATGTGCAAAACATTGTTCTAGGACCCTATCCACATTTTATACTATACATTTTGGTGAACCCGACATCAACTCATTTTATACTATACATTTGGATACCCTTTTCAGCAAACTTCTAAGATCTACAAACATAATCAGAATCAGACTTCAAATAAAGAATGTAGTATTTGACCTTTTACGAGGGTCAAACCCGACCTGAGCTCATCTTGGAGAAAGATTTCTAGGTTTTCTCTATCTCTACATTTCAGTCTGAAATAGGTTGCAGAATTGCTCGAAAGTATACACAAACATCAGAATTTGACATTTTCTAGATCTGCCCTAATTTGAGGTTAGTATTTGTATTTCAATTATTCCATATTTCAAGCATAATTTCCTTTATAGGGAAATATTGGATTTGCTCTCTCTCTCTCTCTCTCTCTCTCTCTCTCTCTCTCTCTCTCTTCCATATTCTTTATAAATTGATTTGATTGTGTATTAACCTCTTGGTTGATCAAATCAGATCTCTTCTTTGGGAATTTAGGTTTGAGAATAGATCTCATATTTCCCCCTTTACATTTGAATAGAGTTGAATCCATTTACCTCTATTCATTTTGGTGAACCCGACATACTTACTCTCTTTTCTTTTGTGGAATTGGATGCCTTATTGTGCTTTCCTTTTATCTTGTTAGTATTAGATTTTTCCTTTGTGTTAGCTAGACTTCATATTCATGCTTATGTGTTCTTAGTTTAGTTCATTTGTATTACATTGGTTTGTGAGCTTACTACCACTAGTCCTACTTATAACATTCTGGTTAGAAGAAGTCGTAGACTCATGGGTGCCTTTGATCCTAAATCTTCTTCTCCTTTCCTTAGGATCTTGAATGATAACTTGATTCTTCATGATTCCAATCCTACTATGGAGAAAAACTCTTCTCACTCATCTCATGATGAGGATGACACTTTAAGAGTTCCTCTTGAACAAGTCTGAAAACTTTCCATTGAACTTGATAAAATGGGTAATTGGCTTCTTCAAGAGAACCATAATCAAGATTCCATTCAAGCTATAGAGGCTCTTAAGAAAGTTCTCCATGATAGTGATCAAGGTGTTAACCTCTTGCATGGTATTACTCACCTCGTGCATTCAAATGTTAAACCTTTAGAAGCTCAATATTTAGGGTCGATTCCTCCTATCACTAGTGTTGAAACACCTTCTAATCCTTTACCTAGTATTCCTATCTATACTCCTTTTGTGACTATGACGGTTCCCTCTATTCCTATGAGTGTTCCTCCTATGTCCCTTCCTACATCACAACCTTCATATCATAATGTTCCTTTCACTTATTCCAATCTGCTTTCAACTGTAGCTCCTAGTGTTCCTCTAGTTGTGTCTTCTATTCCTGTAGCTTCTTACACTTTACCTAGTGTGTCTAATGTTGCTACTCCTCCTATTTCCTCTAATGATTCAATAATTATTAGTTTGGCTCAAATTGTATCATCCTTACAACAAAAACTTGCTTCCTTAACTCAAAACAAGTTTAGTATTCCTACATGTGGCATGGGAAGTCCCTTGTCCCGAGACATCATTCGTACTCTTGTTCCTCAGCAAGGTGAGATGCCTCATCTTGAGAATTATAATGGAAATGGAGATCCTGTTCATCATGTTAAAACATTCCAAATCCTTTTTAGTGATTATGCTCATGACCATAGGATTTTAGCCAAACTATTTGCTAGAACCTTTCATGACAAGGCCTTACAATGGTATTGTTCCTTGCCTTCTTATTCAATTGATTTATTTCCACAAATTGCTAATGCCTTTCTTCAACAATTTCAAAATAATATTGGCCTACAAGTGTCTTTGATTGATTTAATGCATTGTAAACAAAGTGCTAAAGAAAAATTGACTGAATTTATTGGTAGATTTAAGCATTTGCATGCTCAGATTTCCTATCCTGTTCTTGATATTGATATTCAACGTATGTTTATTTCAAATTTGCAAAAGGATATTAGAGATAAGATTTTTCTTACTGAATTTACCTCTTTTCAACAACTTTGTGCAATGATTCATCATTATCAATTACAAGTGAGTCAATTTGAGAGCAACACTCCAATGGCTCCTATTCCAGTTGATAAGAGTGATGCTACTCCTAATCCAAACAAGTTTAAAAAATTCAACAACTATGTCAAGATAAACAAAAAAGTGAATGCAGTTGCTGATCAAGTTGCTATTGCATCTCATAATGCCACTTATGCATCCACTTCTTTTCAATTAAATCATACGTTTACTCCTCTTTCTAAATCTTTACATGCTATTATGAATAGGTTGTTGACTGCTAATGTGATTACTTCACCTCCTATTCAACCTCTCTTACCTACTATGATTACATCTAAATCTTTTGATCAAAATGATTTTTGTCAATGTCATTGTCAGAATGGTCATGATACTGAGAAATGTTATTCTTTAAAACATAAGGTTCAAGATCTAATTGATTATAAGGCTTTATCTATTGATAATCTGGATAGTAGTGGGAATAAATCCGTCTCTCCTCCTAATCAGAACCTTCAAATCTATATGAACCCTTTACCTACGCATGATACTAATACTATTTCTCAACCATCTGCTATGGAAATTGTGTATGATTCAAAGATGGATGATCTCAATCACGTTGTTAATCAAGTGGAGCATGTTGATCAATCTGTATCTCCACCTCAACCTCAACCTCAAATTCAAACTCAACCTCAGATTCAACCTCAAGTTCAATCTCAACCTCGACCAAAACCTAAACCTAAAATGAAAAGTCAACCTAAACCTCAACAAAAATTTAAGAATAAAAGACCTCAGGAAGTTTTGATTACCTTTGATGACTTTGAGACTATTAAAGCTCCTGATGGTCCCCTTTATATTGCTGCTAGGATTGCTCAGAAACCTACTTGTGGTTGTCTTATTGATCCTACATCCTTAGTCAATGTTATCATTGAAGAAAATATTTTTATGAAAAGCTTACAATGTGACTTTTATGATACATCGGATGTGTGGATTCAAACTTGCAATGGTTTTCTTTATCCATCATTTGGTTCTATTACTTTAACGGTTGAACTTTGTGGAAAAATTGTGAACGCTACCTTTGTTGTGGTTCCTACTTCTGATCAATTTCAAGTTAAGCTACGTTTTCCTTGGTTGACTACCATGCATGTTGTTGCTTCACCTATCCATAAGTTTCTTGAGTTCATTCATGATGAAGAAGTAAAGATGATTAATCATAGTCTATATCAACCTTCTAGGCCTAGAGATTATGTTGCTCTTGATTTCTTTTGGCCTTCATTACCTAATTCATGTCCTCCTCAACCTAATAATCTTTTTTGATCATATCAAGCTTATAAACATTGTAAAATTCTTGAATTAAGTTCACCTCCTAGGGATCTTAATCGTGGTCTTTTACCTACACCCTCGATACCTCCTTTAACTATGGCTTCTAGTTTTGTTAATCAAGTTCCTTCTATCAAACCTATCAAAGATCCTATGATTGTTTCTCCTATGGTTAATAATCCTATTCATCTTCCTAAAGAACCTATGAAGGATCCTATGATTATTCCTCCTAGTTCTCAACCTATTTCAAATAAATCAAAATGTAATCAATTTGCTAATGAATGTTGTAAAAAGCATCATGCTCATGCTAAAGCTCAAAGATCTCTACCTTCCTTGGATAAACCTATGCATAATGTGTTAGAAGAGGTTGTTACTAATAATGATGTTCACATGCATGATTATGATGATTCTATTCATATCTTATATCCTAGTTTGATTAATTTGGATGAAGAAGATACTCTTGATGATACTGATGATGTTAATAATGAATATGAGACTATTGACATTGACATTGATTTACCTAATATTCTTTCATCACAATTAACTCTTACACCTAGTGTCGAACATTGTGATTCTAAAGAGGATCCTTGTTTGGAACTAGCTACCATTCCTACTGTGTTGGATATAGTCCCTCTTGCGAGTTACCCACCTTCCCTAAATGATATACAATGAGATGGGGAAAGTAGGCGGCACACTTGATCGACTTGTCCTTCATGGTAGCTTTGTTGTGTGTTTATCTACTGTACTGTGCTTCTCCCATAATGTGTTTGCTAAATTTTGTTAGATTCTTTTATACGATCCTTGTTACTTAGTTGGTGCAAGGTGATGAAGGAATCAAAACCGTTGTTCAAATTCTTCTATATGTATCTCTATTCTTCTATGCATTGTTCAATGTTATGTTGTAATTGTGCTATTGTTTGTAAATATTTCCTTGTGTAATCTACTTGGATTCAAGATATGGTAGCACTAATTCTTTTTGGTTTCCATGTCAGGGTCTGAATAGATTCTCCTTCCTATATCTTCTGTGATCTTTCCTCCTTTGTGATCGTAGTTCTACTTTCTTTGGGGAATGATGTCAATTCATTTGAAATAATATCATATATATATATATTATCTTATGATCATACTAACCCCACAGTAAGTAGATCCCTTTTGTGTTCTCTGTATGGTTTTGTGATATTTCCCTTGATTTGTCTTCATCTAGGGGCATCTTGAAGTGGAAACATAATCAGTGGAGTTGTTTATGTTTCCATTAAAGCCATTGCTCCTGTTAAATTGTCAGCAATGACTTTAACGTGGGGGCATACACTCTGCTCACCTGTTGCACACACGCACTTTTTGATACACACATATTATGTTTCAAGATACTTTTTTCCCTTCTTGGATTACTAACTAATCCTTAAAGCATGGATTTATATTTTAGGATCTCTTGATCCCTCCAGTTTCAAATAAACATATATTTTGATCCCCTAAGGTCATAAGTGTCCTTAAGACTGGATCTCTTTTATTTTTATTTTTGGTTTTATTCTTATGGAATAGAATATTCCTAAGGATGAATCCTTGATGGGTTGACTAGTGAGTAGCCACATTCACTAGGTGGTTCAATTCCATCTTTCCAGTTGTGCCATTTTCCTGTGTGGTTCACAATGGGACATAAGTTCTCATTGGGCGAGGTAATCACACCTTCTTTATCTCTCTAGAGATGTTTCTCTTATTGTGATCTAGGAGTCAATGAAGACTTGAGTCCCTGGGGGCTTAAGGTTTCTCTTTGTCCCTTGGATTATGATAAGATTATCTTTTCATTCTGATCTCCTTTACCAAGAGTTTGCATCGAGTCCATACTCTTGCTAAAGTGGGGGCTTAATGTATCATCTTGAAATAGAAGCACTTCCATGATAAGAGCACTTAGCCCTCTAAGTACATGGTTTGGGGTCATGTTAAGCACCTTGATTAGGTCTTTGCATGTATTTGGCTTTCTCCCCGCTTTCCACTTCTTCCCTACACTTGATTTCTTCATTCTAGGAGAAATTAGGGTTAGGATCCTGAGGATTCTTCTTAATTTCCCTCTTCCATGGCTCTATTTTCTAGGTAGGATTTAGAAATAGGTCCTCCTGGTATTCATCAAAGTAATCATAGGATTTTATGTCTATCCCTGGCATTCTATCCTATTTTGATATCATTTCTAGGTTTCTAGGCATCCCCTGGACCTCCTGACCTAGTTTTGACTAAATCTGGGCCCAGGGTTAGATTCGAAGTCGATCTTGACTAGGTCAGGATTGAGATCTAACTTCACTAGGTCAGGATCAAGCTTGAACCTAACTAGGTCAGGTCCAACCTCAATTTTGCCCCCCTCATTCAAATTTCCAATTTCCTTGATTTTCGGGCATTGGGCTTTCAGGATATTTGTTTTTCTGCCTCCAGGTCGGCCATTTCAAGTTTTGGAATGGTAAATCTTTTAATTTCATTTAATTTAGGTATATTTTCTAAAGGTTAGGACCTAATTGGGATTTAATTCTCCAAGGTGGCCCCTCTAGAGGAGTGTACCCTAGTTCACTATAAAAGGAGGCCTTCCTCTCTCATTTTCTCATCCATTATTCACATCTCTTCATCAAGTTTTGTGAGAACATTCAAGCATTCAAGTGTTCAAGCATTCATCCTTCAAAGAGATCCATTGTTAGCTATTGAAGGATTCAATCTCTTTGGAGCCCCCTTGAAGATCCATCCTTCTCCATTCATTCAAGCCTTCTCATATGCAAAGATCAAGTCAAGATTGGTGTTGAAGATCAAATGCCATTGATTGGAGACATCCTACATTCATTGTACATCCATTGAAGCATTCCTACTTGTGGATTTGAGGATTCAAATCCTCTACAAGGACTTCAACATAAGTAAGGTGAGCTATTTCAATTACTTTGTTTATGCACACTATATTTAAATTCAATTTCAAGGTTAATTCTGATGAAGGGTGATCCCCTTAATACCGCAAACACATAACAGATATAGAGAAACAACAACAATATGCAAGAACAGAAAATTGGCTTCTTATTATCTCCACAAATGTGGAATTACAAACTTTCAGAATTACAATATGCAAAGCCACATGGGCATTCCCTTACAATATTCTATAGGACAAAGCCTTGAACTATTACCCAGATCTACTACCCAGAACTGTTCTGAACTGCCTAAGACAATAATACAGCCTTCCTTATATAGGCAATTTTCCACCGCCTGGAAGGTTCTAGAATTTTAGCCAACAAGGCCGACCAAACTTAGAATTATTTTATTTTACATTTTATTACATCATAGTCGGCTCAAGATAACCTTTGAAACCCGAACAAAAATTTTGAAGAAAATTATTTTCTGCCATTTCGGGTGGCCCAACTTCCGAAGACCATAAGTCATCACCAGTTGACCCGATCGGCTATTATAACCCCATTTCAAAAATGCCATGAAGCGCTCTACAGGCTTGACCCGCGCAAGCACCCGTCACCCAAATTTTTGACCTCATCCGGGGCCTCTAAAGCCTTCAAAATTGAGTTCAAAATTTCTGTACCCTACTGCCAATACTGAAAATCTTCAATATCTTCCAATATACACTTGATCTAGCAATGAAACTTTACTGGCAGACTTATATGACCAAAATGAACCTCCAAGAAATAAATCAGATCATTCTGAGCACATACGAAAATTACCAAAAATAGTAACTTTCCGTAAATAGTAGCTCTGCACAAAATAGCCCTTATTGAAAATAAAAACAAAAATATTTTTGGGTGATGCAAGATTGCTCTTACACCCAGGATGCTCCTGCATCAGACACCCAGGGTAATTTGAGAAGTGACCTTGTCACGACTCAGGTGTGCAGAGGAAAGCCAAGACGGCTAACCTCCTCCTTTGTCAACCATGATGAATCTTCAACAGGTGGTCCTTTCCACTTGACCAGATATTCTTCATATGTCCTGTTCCTTGTGCTTCTACCAACATGACTGTCTAGTATATCTTCGATCTCCTTAGTGTCTGAACTAGTTGCTGGAATACTCCACTATGCTGCTGTGATCTCATCTTCAACACCTCCTTCATGATACTCTGTCAGATCTGAAATGTTAAACACTGGTGAAATATTTAGCTCAGTAGGCAATTCTACGTCATATGCGTTTCCTGAATCATGTTTCTTCAGTATCCTACATGGTCCAAACTTCTTCAGTTTCAGCTTGTTATATGTACCAACTGGAAACCGCTCCTTCCGCAAATGAACCATGACCTCATCACCAACTTGAAATTCCTTATACCTCCTTTTCTCGTCCGCCTTAGCCTTATACTGTGCGTTCATCTTGGTAATATGCTTCCTCACCTCCCCATGGATGTTCTTCAAGTGTTCTGCAAAATCCTCAGCTTCAGCACTACTTATTTCTCCTTTATCTATCTTCCTCAATTTAGATGCATTTCTTGGACTACTTCCATATACAATCTGGAATGGTGATTTACCAGTGCTCCTTGGCAAACCATGAAGTCTCACTACTTCTTTGAAAAACAATTTTGCTACATGAATAGCATCATTAGTCTTCTTGCAGGGAATGAAATGTGCCATCTTCGAAAATTGGTCAACTACTACAAAAATTGAATCATGTCCCCGCTGTGTCCTCGGTAAACCAAGAACAAAGTCCATACTGATATCCTCCCAAGGCTTCTCTGGTATAGGTAATGGCTGATACAACCCTGTATTCTGCTTCACTCCTTTCCCATCTGACATACTCTGCAACTGTGTACAAACTTCTTCACATCTTGCTGCAATTGTGGCCAATAATAATTCTCACCAACCAAAGCAAGGGTTTTATCACGACCAAAATATCTAGCCAATCCTTCGCTATGCTTCTCCTTGATGAGATTCTCCCTCATAGAACTTTGTGGAATGCACAACTGACTCCCTCTAAATAGCATATCATCTTGGATGATAAAATCCAGCCACTTCGTCCTGTCTAGAGTAACAGGTTCTGTACAAGCCTTCCAAGTTTCACCAAAATCAGGATCCTCTGGATATAAATTTTTGAGTTCCTTGAACCCAACCACCTCAATCTGCATCTCTGTCAGCAATAGTTGCCTTCTGCTAAGAGCATCTGCAACCCTATTAGACTTTCCACTTCTGTGTTTCAAAACAAATGTATAACTCTGCAAAAACTCAACCCATTTCAAATGCCTTTGATTCAATTTTCCTTGACTATTCAAATATTGCAAAGCTTGATGATTAGTATACAAAACAAACTCCTTAGGAAGCAGATAATGTCTCCACTTCTTTAATGCCTGAACTATAGCATAAAATTCCTGATCATAAACAGAATATTTCCTCTTGGCATCATTTAACTTCTCACTGAAATAAGCAACAGGTTTACCTTCTTAGCTCATAACAGCTCCTGTTGCAGTACCACTAGCATCACAATCTACTTGAAACACCTTATTAAAATCTGGAAGTGCTAAAACAGGTTGTTTGGTAACTTTTTGTTTCAATAATTTAAAACTCTTTTCTGCTCCTTTAGTCCACTTAAACTCTTTTCTATCCCCTCTCATTGTTTCAGTCAAGGGTCCACAAATACTGCTAAAATTTCTGATAAACTTTCTGTAAAAGCTAGCTAGACCATGAAAAGATCTTACCTCAGTAGCACTCCTTGGAGTAGGCCATTCAAGGATAGCCTGTACCTTCTCTGGGTCCATTTTTAGACCTTCTCCTGAAACTACAAACCCCAAATACACCAACTCTTTCTTCACAAAACTGCACTTCTTCAAATTAATCAGCAATTTCTCTTCTCTCAACTTCTTAAATACCATACGAATATGCATCATATGCTTCTCCAATGTCTTACTAAAGATCAAAATATCATCTAGGTAAACAATGACAAACTTACCCAGAAATTCTTTCAGAACCTTGTTCATGAGCCGCATGAAAGTGCTCGGTGCATTGGTTAGCCCAAAAGGCATGACTAACCACTCATATAGTCCTTCCTTTGTCTTGAAGGCAGTCTTCCATTCATCTCCTTCTCTGATCTGAATCTGGTGATATCCACTTTTCAGATCTATCTTTGAGAAATAAACAGCTCCACTCAAACAGTCCATAATATCATCCATTCGTGGCAATGGAAACTTGTACTTGATTGTGATCTTGTTTATTGCCCTAGAATCTGTACACATCCTCCATTCTCCATTCTTCTTTGGTGCTAATACCGCTGGTACAGCACAGGGACTCAGACTCTCTCGAATCAATCCTTTCTGTAACAACTCATGTACTTGTCTGTTCAACTCCTCACTTTCTGCAGGTGTCATTCTGTGTGCTGCCTTATTCGGCAAACTCGCTCCTGGGATCAAGTCCATCTGATGACTGATCTTCCTTATTGGTGGTAATCCATCAGGCATGTTATCGGATACAATATCCTGAAACTCATTCAACAAATTTGCAACTTCTACAGGAACATCTTCTACTTCCTCTTTACCAGCTTTTGGAATTAAAGCAAAACATACATGCTCATGCCTCATAACATCTAGGAAATTTCTTCCATCAACAAAAGTTATCCTTGCATTACCACATACCTTTTCTTCAGTCTCCTTCAACGGTTTTAGCTTATGTCGCACTCCATCCTTTGTCAGGGAATAGGTATTCGCACGACCATCATGTACAACACATCTGTCAAACTGCCATGGTCTACCCAACAACATATGACATGCATCCATAGATATGATATCACACAATACCTCATCTTGGTATCCGCCAATCTTGAACTTCACCAGGCATTGTTCATTGACCATGACCTTGTGGTCATCCTGTACCCAAGCAATCTAATATGGATGTGGGTGTTTCTGTCTCTTGAGCTTCAACTTTGTCACCATCTCTTCTGACACCAAATTGTCAGTGCTTCCACTATCAATAATCATATCACAACATTTGCCTTCGCACTTGCACCTGGTGCGAAACAGGCTCCTTCTTTGCTCAGGTTCATTCTCACCACTCAACAGGACTCTTCTGTTAATCAACGTTTCTCCTCTTTCAGCATCTTCAGAATTTGATGATCTGGCATCTTCATCTACATGTGCAACTCTGGCCTGGCCTTCATTTCTCCTGTCTGTTCTTCCTTGGCACTGAGGACATTCAAATGCCCTATGACCTTCTTCTCCACAGTGAAAATATGTTCCACGAAAGTCACCTCTTCCAGATCTTTGTCCTCTTCCTCTTCCTCTCTGATCTCTATTATTCTGATCCTGGAAATGATTAGAATTATTTCCTCGCTAATTCTGACTACTACTGGCCTCATCCTTCTTTTTCGGATCCTCATTTCGGCCACCATATGACCGTCCACCAGATCGTCCACGCGACCTCTTCCGTTTTGTCTGCTCTCAAACTTCTTGTTCAGCTTTTCCTCTACTTTTAGGGAAAACTGGTATGCCTCTTCAATACTGTTCATTCGAATCAGATTCAGCTCCTCCTGAATGCTTGGCCTTAACCCATTAAGGTATCGGGCAACTTTCTCCTTATCAGCTTCTGCGTGGCCTGTTCTGATGAGAAGTCGATAGAACTCCTCTGTATACTCCTGAACAGATCTTCCTGCTTGCTTCAAACTTTGCATTTTCTTCAGTAGGTCAAGCTCGTAATCAACAGGAATGAACTGTCGCTTTAATTTATCCACCATCTGATCCCATCTCGTGATTTTCTCCTTTCCCCTTCTATTTCGCTCTAACTGAATCTCTTGCCACCATATCTTCGCATGACCTTTCAGTCTGGCTTTCGCAAATTTGACCCTATCAGGATCCTCAACATCTTCATACTCAAAATATTCTTCACATTCATTGATCCAGTCGATCAATTCCTCTGGGTTAAGATTTCCAGAAAATGTAGGAACCTCAATCTTAGGTCTTTTTCCAATCTTGGAAATTGCCCGAAAAAGTCTTTCTTCCTCCTGGTTCACAATTTCAAGTTCTCCTTCTTGATATTCTTCTTCGGCTTCATCCTCGCTTTCGTCCTTAACATTAAGATTCATTCCTTTGTGAATCTCTTCTTGCAATGCTCGCACTTGTCTCTGTAGCTCTCTAACCTCAGGTGTCACAGCACCAGCTCTTCCGCCACGTTCTCTTCGTGGAGGCATTTTCGGGATGCGCGCTGAAACCCTAACCACGGTCCTGGTGCAAACTGCCTCACGGTCGGTGATCTGTTTACACACTCAAGAACTCCTGCTCTGATACCACTTGATGAAGGGTGATCCCCTTAATACCACAAACACATAACAAATATAGAGAAACAACAACAATATGCAAGAACAGAAAATTGGCTTCTTCTAATCTCCACAAATGTGGAATTACAAACTTTCAGAATTACAATATGCAAAGCCACATGGGCATTCCCTCACAATATTCTGTAGGACAAAGCCTCGAACTATTACCCAGATCTACTACCCAGAACTGTTCTGAACTGCCTAAGACAATAATACAGCCTTTCTTATATAGGCAATTTTCCACCGCCTGGAAGGTTCCAGAATTTTAGCCAATAAGGCCGACCAAACTTAGAATTATTTTATTTTACATTTTATTACATCATAGTCGGCTCAAGATAACCTTTGAAACCCGAACAAAAATTTTGAAGAAAATTATTTTCTGCCATTTCGGGTGGCCCAACTTCCGAAGACCATAAGTCATCACCAGTTGACCCGATCGGCTATTATAACCCCATTTTGGAAATGCCACGAAGCGCTCTACAGGCTTAACCCGCGCAAGCGCCCGTCACCCAAATTTTTGACCTCATCCGGGGCCTCTAAAGCCTTCAAAACTGAGTTCAAAGTTTCTTTACCCTGCTGCCAATACCGAAAATCTCCAATATCTTCCAATATACACTTGATCTGGCAATGAAACTTTACTGGAAGACTTATATGACCAAAATGAACCTCCAAGAAAAAAATCAGATCATTCTGAGCACATACGAAAATTACCAAAAATAGTAACTTTCCGTAAATAGTAGCTCTGCACAAAATAGCCCTTATTGAAAATAAAAACAAAAATATTTTTGGGTGATGCAAGATTGCTCTTACACCCAGGATGCTCCTGCATCAAATTCCTAAATTGGGGTTTGACCAAGGAAAACCCCCCATACAACAAAAACACTCATTTTCTTATAGGTACAGGTGTAGAATTTCAGATCTGAGAGCAAATTTGGATACCCTTTTTGGCAAACTTTTGAGATCTGTGAACAAAATCAGAATTGGAGTTCAAATAAAGAATGTAGTATTTGACCTTTTATGATCGTCAAACCTGACCTGAGCTCACCTTGGAGAAAGATTTCTGAGTTTTCTCTGTCTCGACATTTCCAGTCTGGAATAGGTTGCAAAATTGCCCAAAAGTATACACAGACATCAAAACTTGACATTTTCCAGATCTGTCCTAATTTGAGGTTAGTATTTGTATTTCAATTGTTCCATATTTCAAGCATAATTTCCTTTATAGGGAAATATTGGATTTGATCTCTCTCTCTCTCTCTCTCTCTCTCTCTTCCATATTATTTATAAATTGATTTGATTGTGTATTAATCTCTTGGTTGATCAAATTAGATCTCTTCTTTGGAAATTTGGGTTTGAGAATAGATCTCATATTTCCCCCTTTACATTTGAATAGAGTTAAATCCATTTTACCTCTATTCAGGTACCAGTTGAGTTTGCTAAGTATGTACCTAATATTTTGTATGAGAAAGTGTTTGCAAGATGGACTTATGCCTTGCATACTGAGAAAAAGATGAGGGAACATTCACTAATATTGGCTATGCCTACATTATCAATTCACAAGATTGAAGAATTGATGACATAATATTCAAAGAGATTTTTAGTGAAAAGTAGAGCACTAAACATTCTCACAGGAAAACTTAAGGATGTTGATGAGAACAGTGAACTCTTATGGATTACAATTCTTACTGCCCGAGTAGAAGTTGACAAGCTAGCATTGGTAGTCATCCCTGAGAAGAAAAGAAAGAAGAAAGGTAAAGGTATACACTCAGATGATGCAGATCTAACTACTAAGGAACTGATTGATCTATTTAACACCGAGGTACCAAACACTACCATAGCTATTTATTTTTATTTGACAGGCTATAGAGAAGAGTACAAAGATCCTCCTAAGTAATTGGTAATAATAGGGACAAATGATGTTCTTATTGGAGACATCACAAATGGAGATCCTGATGATATCAAGGATGATGAAGATGTTAATATTGCTGCAGATACAAATAAAGAATATGCACCCACCAAGGTAGCAACTAGTGAGATACCAGGTGACTTATTGATTTTGGTACAAGCTGTTGAGATTATATCATATTAGGAACCTGAAGGCTCAACCCCTGAGAAACAAAAAGATACAATAGAGTAACAAGGGACAAAAGAACAAGGAACAATAGATAAGGATACTTCCCATCATCTTGAACAAATAGAGGCAGTATCACAATCACCGAAAGAATCTAAACTAGTAGAATCCACAACAAACACCACCACCAACACCCAAGGATAAAACACCGAGACACTGGTCACTAGGAAATGGAAAGAGGAAAGTGTGTCTACCAAGCCTAAGAAGACAAATCTGGAGACAAACGCTCTAGTTCTATTTATTAAATCATCACCAATGGAGAAGAAGAAGAAAAAGAAACATGGTAAAGGACCAGTTACATTGGATGAAATAATTGAAATACCAGAATGTGACCCTAGAACTTTAGACCCTGAGGAACTTAGAAAATATGGGGAATTATGCACTAGGAAGGCTGCATAAGAAAAATTGAGAAAGGAGAGCAAACATAGACAAATTCTAGAGGATGTTATAGATATCCTACAACAAGTAGTTCTTGAGATCACTGTCAATGAGGATATTCCCATACTTGATCAACTTGTTTCTCTAACTAGTCACATAAATTCCCCAAACATAGATGCAAAAAAAAGATTAGAGGAAAGGGCCAAGGAAAAGATTCAACAAAAACTAGCCAAGAAGATAAGCCAAGAAGTGGCAGTTAACAAGGTTAAGATATTTGAGGTAATCACCGAGCTTGAATCTATTACTCAGAAAATTATTTAAATTTTGTTTAAATTGTGCACTGTTGACCAATTCATTGCCGAGGGTAGTGAAAAGCTAAAAAAATTGGATGAAGAAATCATGGTGAGTGTTAATTATTCTCTAACTGAGCCAAATTCTTTTCACAAGCATATATTAAAAGTTCAAGAACTTAGGTGGTTGAGATCAGAATTGAGGAAATAGGAAGATAACATTAGTGGCCAAGTCATTGAGCTACAAGCTGAGCTACTTCTCCATCTCAAAATAATGGAGAGACATGTAGAGAAAGAAAAATCTTTAGTTGCTACTCCCGAGATTTTAGTATTAGAAAACATTTTTGATATGCATGCACAAGTTAGTTTAGAGCACATTTCTCTTGACAACTTGAAAGAGGAATGGGAAAACCTCTTAGCATCATTGAAGAAAACCCATAAGAACATTTTTGATAAGTTGTAAGTATATTTTTTGTTGTTTTGGCATTAATTTCAAAAAGGGGGAAAATCATGTATATGCCACTATGTACTTCACATCACTGAGAGAATGCACAAAGGGGGAGTTTGTAAAGAAAAGAGTCAATATGTATATAGTTTGTATATATATGGATTTAGTATATTTTTGAGTTAATCGGTACATATACATAAGGTTTTGATACTAATGCCAAAGGGGGAGATTGTTATCTCTATTTCAGCATTAATAGATTGTCATTAGTATCAATAAGTTATTTAGTCAGTAAAGGTTGGAATAAGGATACAAACAAGTCAGTTAGTCAAGCATACAAAGACTTCACACCGAGAAAAGACAAGGCATAAATTCAAGATCACCAAATACAGGTTTGACTGAGCACACTTACTAAGCATCAGGAAATTACCAAGTACTGAGCTAGTGATCATTGAGCATTCATACATACCGAGCATCGGTAATTTACCGAACAATGAATGCAGTGGTTACCGAGTTAAACAAGAAACAACATAGTAATTAGGAATGGCACATACATCTATGCAAATGGTTTACACCGATCATATAAATGGTTTACTAGGATCAAGACATATTTAATATGGATGTAATCATTAACTTTTGTGATGATTCCCATGTAATGGTAGATCTAGGTTATTTTTGTATACTATTGATCTTAGGTTTTCTAAGATGATGTAAACCCTAATTAGGTCAAGTCAATTTGGTATATAACTATAAAGATGTCATTATGATCATGTATCATGAAGTAGTAGCTGCACTAAGGACATTGGGAGATTAGACAAAGGGTTTTATGACAGAAGGTTTATGAGAGGTAGAATTAGTTTTATCAGAACTCATACAAGGATACCAAGCAAGATAGAAGGACATATACATCATATTGAGGTGATATCTATTTTTTATTTCATAGATCTGAATCAGACAAGTATAAGTTGTCATTTTATAGATACTTTATTGTTATCAATTTAACCATTGTAGCAGATCAAAATCTCTTAATAGAGTGGACTTAACAGTTCTTGTTTAAATCTCTTAATCGAGTACACACATACTTCAAGTGTTGTTTAAATCCTTTAACCAGGTATATCTAGTCGATATTTTTGTTACTCCTAACAGGGTAAGAGCATCATAAGTGATCAACAATTGTAGCCTTAACCGACATACTTTATTTACTGCAGTAGTGAAGAATTTGTGGGTGTCATCCCCACCACAATTTTTACCTTCTAACAAGGGTTTCTGTGTACAATCAACATATCTATGTCATGAGTACTTATTTTCATGTATGATTTATTATTTTGTTTACACACACTTTACATTTTCAATTATATGAATGTATGTTACAAACAATGGAATCAGTCGGTTAAAAGACATCTATTATTGCAAAGTGTTAAGTGCTAAAAGTTTTTGAGGGTACGGATTCACCTCTCCCCTCTCAGTACTTATCTTTCCATTATCCCAACATGTATTAGTATTAATATATAAGGAAAATGTACATATCTATAGAAAAATAATGGCTCTAAAAAGCCAAATATAATATAATCCCTACCCATTACAAACATGGCTAACATAGCCAGATGTTTACCAAATTGAAACCCATTATAGACATGGCTCTTAACAGATGTCAAAAGATGTATAATTAAATGGATTCATGATATAAAAAAACATACTTGAACATGATTACATCTATTGAAATAAAAATTGTGTACAATCTTTAAATAATGATTTGTTCAATGAATGCTATAATGATTATTTTCACATATTATAATATTTGATTCATTATATATTGAATCTTGATTTGAATGTACATTTTAATCTCATTGACTTATAATATGTGCATACTTTTAGAGGAATACATAGGTTAAACACTGATAAAATTTTTAATAACATATTTAACTAGATTTGTAGTTTATATAAAGGTATAAAGCTTCAAAAACTTTGTTAAAACATGTCCATATGAAATAGAAAATAGCTCCTTTGCACAAACGTAAAATGTAAGAACAAAAAAACAACAATGACATAAAAGAACTAGATAACATGTAATAATTTGTTGGCTCAATATCAATTTAATGTTTACAAAGCTTACTTGAATAATTAACATATGAAATTCATTAACCATGTTTATAAATTGCATCCAACTTAAAATTAAGCACAATATTTAAGGTAATTGTGATTTCATTAGGGAGATAGTTAGCACTTAACAATCTATGAAAATGGAAGTAGAAGAACATTAAGAGAATTGATTGGGTAATTCAAGCACATAATAAGTAGCAATACAGTGGACTATCATTTTGCGAGTCATCATTTTGCAGTCAACAATCACCATCCATAGAATCCTCCCATCCATCTTCCATTACATACATCTCCACAAGCATGAATTATATAGTAAATACACCATATCAAGAATCTGGTTACACGAATGATGGAATGGACATGTGACATATAAAATAGAGTTAATGGATGACATGATCAATGAGATTCATTTTCATTACATAGCTAATAAATGTTCAAATATTTTTGGAACCCTGATAAGAGCTAAAACCCTATAAATTGTTCACAATAAATACAACTAGCATTCAAACTTCATTAAATATTTTGTTGGATATTTCATAAAAACACGCCCTATAGGCATGTGTTTGCCATTTCTTTGAAAATGAAACACTATTTCTATGCAAAATTATCATACTAAATAAAGAAAAATTAGAACATATAATTACTTACTAACTATAAAAATAATATTTTGAAAAATACATTTTGTAATTTTGTTTATAAAAATATTTTACCTTAACAAATATTCGAAAAAGACTTTATTGAAAAATCTGATTTGAAAATAAGAATATATATATATTTGGAAATAAAAATAACTTTTTAATTTATACATACACATATATTATCTATATAGATATGTGTGAATAAATGTAAATGTATACACACACAGACACACATTTACATAAATTTATGTACATATACCTATACCTATGCATACATACATGCATGTATGCATAGATACATACATACCTACACACATGTATATGTACATGTATATTTATACATGCATATGTATATGTATATGTACATATATATGTATATATTATATATACACACATATATATATACTCATATACACATATACCTATTATATATAGATATATATCCACTTATAAATACATATATACTTACACACCTATATATATAAATAAATAAATAAAAATATAAATATACATATATATATATATATATATATATATATATATATATATATATATATATATATATATATATATATATATATATATATATATATATATATATATATATATATATATATATATATAGACACACACACACGTGTGTGTGTGTATACACACATACACATACACATACACATACATATATATACATATACATATACATATACATATACATATACATATACATACATATATGCACATATATAGTTATATATAGATACATATATAATTAAATATACAACATGAGTGAAAATAATACCATTTGAAAGTAAACCAAAAACACACAACACGAGTGGAAATAATACCATCTACAAGTAAACATAAATAAATATATAGAGAGGTGTGAAATATATGCAATTCGATGGATGATCAGATTGCACCACAATAGCAACCATCACCATTATATACTATTTAAACAAATAGCATATAACAAAAAAGGTACAACATGAGTGAAAAAAGTACCATCTAAAACTAAACTAAAAATATACATTACAAGTGAAAATAATATCATCTGAAAGTAAATAGAAATAAGTATATAGGGAAGTGTGAAATCTATGCAATTGGATGAATGACTAGACTACACCACAAAAGCAACTATCGCCATTTTATATTATTTAAAAAAATACAACTTCACATAACTCATGTTGTGCAAAGGAGTTCAGTACACAATCTCTCTCTATTAAGTAGATACATTATGTCTATCCTTTTCATAAAGGAAAATCATAATAATATTCTTAGATTGGACTATCAGCTCAGCTTTTACTTTAACTTTTGTAGGCATCACCTTGCTTTCTCTAACAATCTTAGGGCCCGTTTGGTTGCTGGAATTGACCTGGAATTGGAAAACAGGAATGGGTGAATTGGTATAGGCCAATTCTAATTTTGGTCCAAAATGAGCATTCAGCCAATTCTCCGTAGAACATGGAATTAGAATTGAACCATGGAATTGGAATTGGAAAATTAATTTTGAGAAGGGAAATCAATTCCCATTTTCCAATTCCAGGTTAACTCCAGCATATGTACATGTATATTTATATGCATACCTACAGACATATATATGTACATGTATATTTACATACATACCTACACACATATATATTTATATGCATATGTATATTTATATATACATATACATGTATATATATTATATAAGGTGTGAAATATATTGAATTCAATGGATGATCAGATTGCACCACAAAAGCAACCATCACCATTATATACTATTTAAACAAATAGTATATAGAAAAAAGGTACAACATAAGTGAAAAGAATACCATTTAAAACTAAACTAAAAATATACATCACGACTGAAAATAATATCATCTGAAAGTAAACAGAAAAAAATATACAAGGAAGTGTGAAATCTATGCAATTGAATGAATATCAGACTACACCACAAAAGCAACTACCGCCATTACATATTATTTAAACAAATACAACTTCACATAACTCATATTGTGCAAAGGAGTTCAGTACACAATCTCTCTCTATTAAGCAGATACATCATGTCTATCCTTTTCATAAAGGAAAATCATAATAATATTCTTAGATTGGACTGTCAGCTCAGCTTTTACTTTAACTTTTGTAGGCATTATCTTGCTTTCTCTAACAATCTTAAGGAAGCATACTAGGGAGTTAATAACGACTTACCAGAGAATAGAAATAAGACATCCTCTAGTGGTAGAACAACATCAGTAGACAACAACATCTTCCATATACAATCTGTAGAGTGGAGGATACTGGCTCCTCACATAGGCATTGATGGACTCCACAAACCGGCGGACATACACCGTACTAGTATTACAGTCATATGATTTCAGTGAACCTGATTTGTACTTTGCCATGTAACAAGCAAATATGAGTAGCTTTTTGGCCTCTTCCTCTGTGCTACATTCAACATCAACAGATGCAACATCGATATCATCGGCTATGAATGACTTATTTTGCGCTTCCTTTCCAGAACAATAATAACATGTGAGGAGCGCCGTATCCTCCTCCCTCCTGCAATCATCATCAACATCATTACATACGATGTATATATCATGGGCTATTAGCGAGTCCTGCGCTGCAACACGGCCAGCCTTCAATGAACATATTTGATTAGCATCGTTGAAGACCCACTCTATGTAAATTGAGTCACAAGTTGAGCTACATATCAAGCCACAGTTAGAGTCACATTTGAACAAAAATGGGCCACCTTTACACCAAATCTCATTCACAAAAGGGTTAGACAGGGATTCAAAGTCAACAAAGGGTTGAAGCTGAGCTCTTGCACCTTCAGAAAGGAGAGCATCTAGTTTGCCTCGGTTAACCAATGATTTCAAGTCAACAAATCTTTCAAAGTGAGATTTTGCACTAGGCTCATGAATATTGTCCCTACTAGCCAAGGATTCACAGTTCGCTAAGGTTCCAATTCCAGACTCAGCTTTTGAACCTGCAACAACGAGCACACATATATTACCACTCACAATCTTTGATTGCAAGTCATTGCTGGGCTTCAAATTCCCCACCCAGTTCCCCCAAAAATACACCCGCCTCCTCATTGCCAAAGGCAGTCGGTCACACAGGAACTGTACTGATCTGCACAAGATTGTATTGATGAAGCCATCGATCCACAGCCTCAGTTTTGTGCTGAATCCCATGATTGCTGATGTAAATGTTAGAGATGCAGGAATGAGCCAATGAATATGCTTTTGAGTCTTCAGGAACAGACCAACAAAGTTTAAAATCGTCATCAACTTATCCTCTGACAATAATAAGTTGACAGGCAAGAAGTAATCATGGTCCAAACGAATAACGGCACGGTTATCCAATATGACCGAATCCAGCACTTCTTGAAACTTCATGATATCTCCCGTGACCACTTCTTCCCATATTTCTTTATGGTCTTTCACAAAAACTGTCTTTGAAGCCACTTTTTCAATGTACTTGACAGTTTCCCACATTTTATCTGTGATGTAGTATGCAGGCCCATCCTTCATTAACATCTTGTTTTCATCATTTCGCTCCAGTACAAACTTCTGACCTAGGTAGACCACTGAGACTCTATTATCATCCTCAGATTTCCCTTCTTTCTTAGATTTGTTAGGATCCTTCTGCTTTTTCACTTTGGACACATTTCCTGCTGTGGTGGTATGAGAGATTACTTTTTTGAAGACTTGACCTTTAAAACCCCTAAGATGTTTGTAATCAGTGTAAGGGAAATGGAGGAAGTTGAGCAAGGAGGCAAGGGTGCAATGTATGACCGCCCAAAGAGGCGTGGTCTTCATGATCAGAAAAAGCCCAAGGGTGAGTTGCAATGGCAGTAACACGCTGCTCACAATTTCCTTCAATTCTGGCATGGTTTCTACAGCAGTGAACCACAATGATAAGCCTCTCATTTTCTATGCAATCCTACTCTCCTCTTCTTCTAATATATTCTTCTTCCTCCTAGTTGTACTGGAAAGAAAAAGCGTTATCCCATAAGAACTTGCCACATGCCACAAGCAGACTGGGTCAGTTCTCTCTTTTCTCCTTCCCACTAAATAATGGTGGACGAACCATCAGTGTGACTTCGATTGCTCTTTATTCTTCTTTCCCTTCCTTTTCTTAATTTTTGACGAATTCTTATCCTCCATGGCGTGCTTAAGAACTGCTAAGCGTTTTAGATTACTTTTAGTTGTTCTTCGCAAATACCTCCACCAACCCAACCTATACAACGAGCAGTCCTGTTCTTCCTTTTCATTTATTTTCCTTGGAATCTTGTTATTTGAGGGTGCGAAATGTTGCTGTTGTTCTTTTAAATTATTTTGGCCCACTAAAAGCATGGCATCGGTCATAAGAAGACAGCTTTTTATGAAATCTCATGTTTTTTAAAGCCAATCTCCCTCTTTACCAGATTCCATCTCTTGTCACAGAAGTGTGTGGGTACCAAAACTTTGTTTTCTATCTCGCTAATTTTCCGGTAATGAGAAACAGCTTCATATGAGATCTCATTTTTTTTCCAAACCCAATCTCACTGTTTACCAGATTCGATATCTTGTCACAGAAGGGTTGGTAACAAATTCTTATTTTATCTCGCTAATCTTTTTCTTTTTCGCTCTCTTCTGGGTGATGAAAATTATGTACACTGAATTGACTTTTCTGTTCTTTTCGCCTACTAAAAACATGCCAGGACTAAAGTTAACCAGAGATGACCCACTAAAGTAAAATCTATCTTCTTCTATCTTGACATCTTCGCCCTTTCTTTTCGTTTGTCACACTTGGGTACAATATCGAAACTGTTCTTTAACTTGGTATCGAATCCGCATTACACAGTAAAATATCGTATCTGTTGTCTATTATATGGTATTTTACAGGCACCGTATATATGCTAATTTTCCATCGTTCTTAAATCTTTTTGCCCTCTTTTTCTTTGATATCTTTTCTGAAATATGCACGTCTTTCTTTCCATTTCCATTTACCACTCTCTAGAAATTAAGGTCACGAGATGCCTTTGTACAGTTAAAAGGCACGCAACATATAAAGTTGCACTTAGCAGAGTCTCTCAGTGAGTCTTTAAGCTCTTCCGAATGGAATTATCATCTTTCACCTATCCGATGTCAGCTATGAATGATTCCATACGTCACTCGAATGATTTCACCAAACGTCCCTACAAACTTCAGTCACCAAAGGAAAGTAAAGATTCATTCAGCACAGCTTGGAGCCCACTTACACCTTCCTGTACAGTTATGTCGAGAAATTGAGCCGCTGTAGGCAATTCTTTGGATGATTAGGGTCGAGTATAGTATCTATACCTTTAAGCATTTGCTCTACATGGAAATAAGTGCCCTTCCCTACGCACAAAACGCATTTGATACCCTCAGTCTTTTACCTATCCATGACACGCTTTTAGTGGGGCTAAAGAAACAAAAATGTAAATAAGTTTCGAACCCTCACATGGTCAGATTCTATGGAAAATAGATAAAGATTACGAACTCTGGGGCCACTCATTGTGCTGGTTGTACCCCGATCGAATTTAGCTTTAAGAGTTGCTAACTTGCTATCCTCACTAGACAAGATAGGGAATCGAGGAAAAAATGGTAAAAACTGTAACAAAGGTGGACAAGGAAAGAAGAATCAGCACAATCATGAAGAAAACCCATGTTTTTAGTGTGATAGAGAAAAGAAAGAACTGACCTAGTCTTAAGATCAGATTTTATATTGAAAGAAGAGGAGAGTAGAATTAAGATGAAAATGAGAGGTTTATCGTTGTGGTTCGTGAGTGTAGAAACTATGCCAGAATTAAAGGAAGTTGTAGGCAGGATGTTGGTGCCATTACAACTTAGCCTCGGAATTTGGCAGATCATGAAGCTGACGCCGCTCTGGGCGATTATACATTGCAGCATGGCATATTTTCTCAACTGCCTCTCTTTCCCAGACACAGATTACAATAAGCTCAAGAGGTTCAAAGGTCGAGTATTCAAAAATATCATCTCTCATACCACCGCAGCAGGAGATGTATCGAAATTTAGAAAGCGCAAGGATCCTTACAAATCTAAGAAAGGAAGGAAATCTGAGAATGGCGAGTCAGTCACAGTGGAATACATGAACAAGAAGTTTGAATTTCAACGACAGGAAGGGAACAAGATGTTAGTGAAGGATGGGCCTTCATATTATATCACAGATAAAATGTGGGAAACTGTGCTACATATCAAAGAAACGGCTGGAAAGACCGTGTTTGTGAAAAACCATAAAGAACTATGGGAAGAAGTGGTCACGGGCGACATTATGGAGTTCGAAGAAGTACTGGATTCAGTCATATTGGATAACCGCGCGGTTATTCGTCTGGACCACGATTACTTTCTGCCTATCAACTTACTGCAGTCGGAGGATGAATTGGTGAAGATTTTGAACTTGGTGGGTTTGTTCCTAAAGACTCAGAAGCATATTCATTGGCTCATTCCTGCATCGCTAAGCTTGACATCGGCAGTTATGGGGTTTAGCACAACACTGAGGCTGTCTATTGATGGCTTTATCAATACAGTCTTGTGCAGAATAATACAGATGGTGTGTGACCGAATGCCTTTGCTAATTAGGAGGCGCGTATATTTTTGGGGGAATTGGGTGGAGAATTTAAAGCCCAGTAATGACTTGCAATCAAAGATTGTGAGAGGCAACATAAGCGCCCTCGTTGCTGGAGGTGCAAAAGCTCATGCTACAGCTTTTGCTGACCCTGTGATCTTCGCCGATCGTTATGTAAGGTTTGAAATTTGCTCTAAATTTCGCCCATTTTTGTTCAAATGTGACAGCAGATGTGAACCAGTTTATATAGAATGGAGATATGACAGTACTACCCAGAAATGTTCGTTGAAAGCAGGTCGAGTGGAATCCGAGCAGGCTAAAACTTTAAAAGCTGATGATATTTATATTGTATGTGGTGATGGTGATTGTAGCACGAGGAAAGCTGTAAAAGTGTTCACATCAGATCTTTTCATGGCGAAGAAGTCGTTAATAGCAGATGATATTGATACTGTGTCAGTCGATGTCGATTGCAAGACGGAGGAGAAGGCCACAAAACTTTTCATATTCGCTTCTTGCATGTCTGAGAAGAATTCAGGTTCGCTGAGATATTGTAGAGGCAATGATGTATATGTCCGCCACTTCGTAGAATCCATCAACGCGTATGCTAGAAGCGGCTATCCACCACTCTACACATTGCATATGGATTATGTAGTTGTCCGTTGATATTCTTCCACTCCATTAAAGGATGCCTTATTTGAATTTCCTTATAAGCAAGTAATCTAGCCTAGTAGGGTTCCATAGCAGCTAAATGGAAGTAGTAGACTCGTGGAGAAAATAAAGTAATGCAACAAGAGTTGGATTGAAGTTCGAAATAATTGTGAAAGGATGCATCTCGTTCACTTCATATTGGTATTTAACATATGAATATTGAAATGATATTTTCTTCTAAAAAGTATGGATATTCATCTTTTATAGTTTGATAAATAAAATTTTATATATTGTAATAAAATTATGTTAGTGATTAAAAAATTTAAGTATTAAGTTACTTAAAATTTTGAGTGATTAATTTTTAAAAAGGTTTTATAAGAGTCATATTGTATGTATGAATTATTATTTAAAATAACTGTGTATTATCATAATCATTCAATATTAATGGTTATGTTATTTTGATTTAAATCTTTCAATATTTTAATTTTCTATTTTCTAATATAATATTAATGTTTGTAATTGCTTCTCTCTAGTAAAGTTGAAAAGAAGATCAATCTTTCTATCAAGAAAAAATAAGACAGGAGATTTTGTGTGGTGTCTCTTAAAAATCAATGTACTACCCTTGAATCATTTTTTTAGAGTTACATCCATATCCAAATTTTTCTTTGGTTGAAAATTGTAAAAATTCAAGGTGGCATTCCTTAAAATAACAAAATCTCCATAGCCAAGTCTTACAAAAAAGCTAAAAATAATTTTAAAACTACAAAATTCAAAAAAATTGAAACTTGTCACCATGGCCACTAGCTCCATAGACCTTTTCCATTGGAGTTTTCAAAAGGGACAAATATGAATATGTATAAAACACTCATACAAAGGCTCTTAATGTGCATTTTTTTGAAATAGGTAAAATTCATGAGCTTCGACATGGATTAATTGGTTTTTTCAAGAATCATATTTTTTTCTAGAATTTGTATTTTTTCTTAGCTATATATGTGTAGTTCTTATTGTGGCACATTTGAAGCTCCATAACTTACACAAATAACTTAGAATTAGGTACTATATTTTGAACAATAATATTTTCTCAGAATTACGTAGTATCTAGAATAATTTATTGCTTTATATTATAATTTTTCTTAGCCTCACTTTTTTGTAGGGTTATTCTAATCTAATTTGTATCTAGGTCTTTTTAAAGTTTCTAATAGTCATCTCATGTAGAATAAATACTAGTCCAAGACATCAAAATAGAAGCTACTAAGCTTATGGTTTTGTAGGATGATTTGTTGAAGATATTTTATAGACCATTTCTATATTTGTTTTCTTTATCTTTATTTTTGTTTGATCACATTATAAAATTGAGTTAAAATTTACTCTCACATTTTGATTTAGGTTTGAAATAAATGAGTATATTTCAATCTCAAATAAGCAGGGTGCAGATGCTCTTCTCTCATACATTTGCATTATTGTGACAATAAAAGATACACACTTATTTGAATTTTTAGGGATTTCATCACTTTGAAACCTCAATCACATGTTTTAGTAGGGTATACATAGGAGGTGATAAAAAGTTTTACCTTGGAGGAAACAAGATCAAAGAGTCTTCACTTACACTTAGGTCTCATGCTTGTAGATGTGCTTTAGTTCACAAATTATGCCTCCTATAATTTCAAGTATATTGGGGTCTTTCTACAAAGCTTGTGCATGATTAAGAACCCATTGTTTCCCTCTTGTAGTACATCAAATAAGTTTCTCACCACATGTACTTTTGAGTGGTAGAGTTAGAGATCAGTTTCTTAAGCCTCCTAGGTAAGGATTGCATATCTAGTACATGAGCTTACATTTTCTGACAATTGATACTCTTAGTAAATATTATATTGTAAGTGATGCTACATGAGATGTTAGTCCCTTATTTAACAATTATAGGATTGTGATAATCTATCAAGATTCAACTGTGTAGTTTTTGAGTCAAACTCATTGACCCATGATTAATGAATATAGGTCAAATGATGTCACCATTTATTATATATATGAAAAAAAATATTCATCTATTAGAATGTGAATATGAGAACAAAATATGAGAACCACTTCTACTTATATAACTATTACCATTTAACTGATTGCAATGAACTATACAATTCAAATATCATTTTGAGGGTTCGATCCATGACACATAGTCCCTTTACTACAGACATACCTCTTCTACTTGTATGTCCATTATAGAGGGGAGGAGAAGGGTGGTCGTAGATCATTTTCCTTAAATATTTATAATCTCACTAGGGATACCAAGTTGACCTAAATTTACTAGTTTCTAATAATTAAATTGTCTAATTGAAAACTAGTTGGGTTTTCCATTTAGTTTAGTTAAAAATGTAAATGACCAACAAATCATCAATATAATCAAAAGGAGAAGTGTAGTAAAAAAATTTAAAAATAAAAAATCAAGTACCACTTGTTAATATAAATTTGCAACAAGACTTCAACTAACTAACCAAATAACCTAATTATATAGAACCTCGAGATTTACACATTAGATATTATTTAAGTTAGCACATTAGATTAGTAATCAATCAATATATTAATAATTTAATCTTTCAATATTGTTGGGTAGTAATCAATTCTTTCCCTAATTTTCTCAAATGAAAAGACACTTTCTTCTCATTACAAATGTGATATTCTTACCATCTATACCATATTATTAAAAAAACCTTATGGCTCTCCTATTATTTCATACATCTTCAATTAGTGATTTATGCATATAGTCCATAACTAGTCTACATCATTTTACTCTTCGCTGATTATATTGTGATCTAATGAAGTGAGAAAAAAATTGGTTAGTTTTGATAGAATGATAAAGAGATGGAAATAGTGATCAAACATTATAAATACAAAGATTTGTCATGGATCTATTAATGATTGTATTTGAAATAGAGAAGAACAAGAATAATAGAACAGATCGAGGGTTTCAAGTGGGATGTGGTCTGTAGAAGGCCAGACCCTCTACTACTAGTGCTATGACCATTACTACTATTGCAGACCAAAAGATGGGGAATTAAAAAATTGAATCGAGGAAGCGAGTGTAGGTTCAGAAGATGGAGACAACATGATTTCTTGTCCAATGTAGGGGGCCCAAGTGGACTTAGAAGGTAAGATGACTATTTATCTCTCCCTTGGTGTGGATATCCTTCCTTCTTAGCACCTTGGTTGTCAAAATGATGGCATTAATCCTCTCAATCAACCAGCCTCTAGCCCTGAGATGTTGAGTCCCTCATCAAGACCTTCTAGTGTTCTACAGAAGAATGATGCGAAGAACAAGGGTTGGGCTTTTCTTTTTGGGATAAATCCTTTTGAAAAATCATTGCTTTATTCTTGTTAGTATCATTTCTAAGTCGGATAAGATTGTTATTTCAGTTTTGGATCAGGTGATTGACCATAATATCTCTATTATGTCTCTCTCTAGTTGGAAAATTTCTTGGCTCTAGGCCCAATAATGAGGTTGTGAGGGATTTTGTCAAGAAAATATGGAAGCTTATAGACCATATTGAGGTTTATGCTTTGCCTAAGGATATTTTTTTCCTTTTCTTTTTCTTGCGAAGAGGATCTCTCAGATGTTCTATATGGGGTCCTTGGACCATCAGTAAATCATCCTTGGCTCTTAAAAAATGAACTCCCAAGATGGATTTATCTAATGCTCTTTTTTGAACTGGCCCCAGTTTGGGTGAGACTTCTCAGGTTACCCCTAGAATACTAGCATGAGGATGTGTTCAAGGGTATTGCAAGATCATTTGGAGAACTTCTATCTTTAGATGCCATGATGGCTGCTAGAAAAAGAATGGTGTATGTAAGGATTTACTTGTTTGTTAGTTATTATATAGATCTTCTAATCTCTATTGAGTTATTCTCCAAACTGGGTAAGTGGGTGCAAGCTATCGAATACTAGTCTCTTCCTTTTGTCTTCTTTGTGTGCAAAAAATTGAGATACTAGGCTAGGAATTGTCCTTTGAGAGCCAACAAGATGTATAAGGGAATGACTAAAGAAAAGAAAATATGGAAGCCTAAACATGTTCTGAATAATATAAAGGATAAGGAAAAATAACACAGGATTGAGGAAGTTAGGCCCCAATTTGAAATGGGTTATCAACTATTGGGATTCCTAAAGAAGATATGGGTATCCAAGAAAAGGATAAAAAAGTTAAGGAGAATGTTGTGGTCATAGACCATGATCAAATGAATAAGGGGAGAAAAAAATAAGAGGAACATAAATGTATCCTGGGAAGAAAGATAGCGTAGGAGGAAAGGAGGAGAATATTCTAGGTAATGGAAATAATATGGTGTTAGGGGAGGTGAGTGCAAACTCCCATTTGGTGATTTTTCCTCAGCCTTCCCCCCACAATTACCTCTGATCGCCAATTTCTTGATTTCACCCTTTGATAATGAAGTGGTTAAATCTATGTAACCAGAGGTGAGGAGAGAGAAAAGAACCATGAGAAATATCTTTGCTAAATGTGATCAAAATGATGAAAACCTTATGCTTGGCTCCTAGAAGTACCAAAGTGACATGGAAGTGTTTGGTAAGGAGACTGAGTTTTGATGACTTGGATATGGAAGAGGAATTCCCCTTCACCCAGGTTGAAAGAAAGAATAAGAAAACTTGAATGTTGCTACTTCAAGAATGACAAGGAGGAACAAAGTTAAAGAAGATGTCGGGGTATCTAAAAGCGTGGGGAGATAGCTATCCAAATGGCTTACGGAGTAGGAGAGTAAACAAATCATTATAGACAGGATTCAAAGAGCTATACTAGATATTTCCTTTAACTCTCTAGGTAAGAAATAAAATTTATATCATGGAATATTTGAGGACTCGATATCTCCCAGAAACAAGATATTTTACATAATGTTGCTAGTGATCATAAGATAGATATATTTCTCATTCACGAATATAAGATGTAGAAAGAAAGGGTAGAGAAAATTAAGATTTTTAAATCTTGTATTGTGCATGCTTATAGTTCTGAGGGTGCTTCTAGGGTACTGCCACTTTTTGTTGGAACTCTAATCTTATTAGTGGAACACCTATTTTGGAAGATGAAAATCATGTGGCTACTAGGTTCAAACATATTAGAGATGGTTTCAGTTGGATCTTTCTAACATTTATCCTCCCAATAAGAAAAGTGCTAGAAGGAAATGCAGGGAAAATCTTGATTCCTTTAGAAAAAAGTTTCCAAATGATGCTTGGATCATCATGGGGGATTTCAATACCCTCTTCAGGAAAAGGAGAGGTTTGGAGGGTCTCAAATTCAGATTGATAGTAAGCTAGACTTATTCGAGTTTATAAATGAACAAATACATGATGTTGACCTTAGAGGGGCTTCTCATGCTTGCACCAATAGAAGACTGGGAAATGAATTAATCTAGGTGAGACTAGATAGAGCTCTTGTTTCTAATGATTGCTTGCTAGAATATTAAGTTATTCTCTAAATTCTTTATCTAGGATCAGTTCTGACCACTACCCTATCAACTTTCTTGCTAATTCGATGAACAACAAAATAAATTTTCCTTTCAGATTTAAATAGATGTGGCTTTCACACCCCACTTTATAAGATTGTATTAAGTAATGGTGGAACATAAATGTAGAGGACATAACTATGTTTAGGGTGGAAAATAAACTTAGGGAAGTTAAAGTCAAAGATAGAAGATGGAAAAAAGAGGTCATTGGGGATATTTTTGCCTTGAAATATTCTCTGGAACTTGAACTGAAGTAAATCCAGGATAAAATCCAGCTGAAAGGTTACATAGAGGATTACCTTTCTCAGGAGAATTTGATTTTGGTTAAATATTATAATATCATATCAAGGGAAGGGGCCTTCTAGAAATAGAGATCTAGATTTTTGTGGCTCTCATCAGGAGACAAGAACACATGTTTCTTTCATATCACCACTCTTAAACAGAGAGTTTCAAATAGAATTGATCATCTCATCAAGAATGGTACAAGGCTTCAGAAGGAAGATGATATCAACAAAGAGGTCATTAACTTATTCTATTCTTTGCTAAATGCAGAAAACTCTTTGGATACTGATGCCCAAAATTCCCTGTTGGAGGCCATCCCTAAAAATTGAACAAGGACCTAAACAAAAGGGTTGTGGTTATGCCTTCTAGATAGGAAATTAAGAATTTTATTTTCTCCTTGGATGGGAACAAGGGTCTGGGCCCTTATGGGTTTCTCTTATTATTTTTCCAATCTTTTTGGGATATTATGGAGGAGGATGTGGGGAATGCCATGAAAGAATTATTGGCATCAAGAAGGATTCTTAAGGAATGAAATGTTACCTTTCTAGTCCTCGTTTAGGTGCTAATGCTTTAGATGTTTTTAATTCGATTAGTCTTTGTAACTCTTTCTACAAGATAATATCCAAAGTCCTTACTTCCACATTGTTGAGTGTTCTCCCCATACTTATATCTTCTCAAAAAAATGGTTTCGTGCTAGGGAGTTAGATTCTTAACTTGATTATTATGGCTCATGAAAACATCCACTCTTTAGAAGCTTCTAAGAAATAAGGACTCTTTCTAAAATTTGGCCTCTTTAAAGCCTGCAATAGAGTGGATTGATATTTTATTATAAAATTTTTGAAGGCATTTGGATTCTCTAATGGGATCCTCCAACTTATTTGGTAGCTCATTTCTACTTGAAGCATGGTAGTTATTGTTAATGGACCCCCTTCTCATTTCTATTAAGTCTCCAGAGGTTTGAGATAGGGTGATCCGATCTCACCCATCCTCCTTATTATTATGGCTGAAAGTCTAGGCAAATTCATGAATAGACATATCCTTGCTAGTTCCATTTTAGGCCTCCAACCTTCTTTTGCTAATCAAATCTTCTATCATCAACAGTTTGTTGATGATTCTATAATGACGCGGATCTCTACTGTAGGGGAAGCTAAAGCTATAAAGCATGTTTTAAACCTCTACGAGAGAGATGCTGGTCAGATGGTGAATAGAGATAAGATTTCTCTCTATTTTTTTCCTTATACCTCTGATGGAAGACCCAAAGTGCATAAATTCTTGAGCTAATTGTGAGTCACACATATTCTTGAGATGTGAATGTATGTTTTCTATAGTTTTGGGTATATTTTCTTCTACATTTTTTTAATAAGAATTGTTGTGAGTTCTTGACTACAATAGCACATCATTTAAGATTGAAGATGAAAGATTAGTGCCTTGGATGCCTTGCAAACCTTTGGTAATGAGATATCATCAAGTGTAATGTATGCTCATGTATTTTCACTTGTTTGATTCATGGTTACATTTACATTGCAATTCATGGTTACATTTACGTTGCAACTCCATTTTAGAAAGACTATGGGAAACACCATATTAAGTAGGCTCTTTGGAATTCTTTCTTAGATTTGTTAGGATACTTATGCTTTTTCACTTTGTACACATTTCCTGCTGTGGTGGTATGAGATATTACTTTTTTGAAGACTCGACCTTTAAAACCCCCAAGATGTTTGTAATCAGTGTAAGGGAAATGGAGGAAGTTGAGCAAGGAGGCAAGGGTGCAATGTATGACCGCCCAAAGAGGCGTGGTCTTCATGATCAGAAAAAGCCCAAGGGTGAGTTGCAATGGCAGTAACACCTTGCTTACAACTTCCTTCGATTCTGTCATTGTTAATACACCAGTGAACTACAAGAGAAAGCTTCTCATTTTCTGCGCAATTCTACTCTCCTCTTCTTCTAATATATTATTCTTTCTCCTACTTGTACTCGAAAGCAAAAGTGTTGTCTAATGTTGTTTCTTTTATCTTATCCCTTAAGAACTTGCCACATGACAAAGGCAGACTGGGTCAATTCTTACTTTTCTCCTCCCCACTATGGTGGATGAACCATTCAAGTAACTTGATTGCTCTTTATTCGTCTTTCGTTTTTCGCCTTTTGTTAGTTCATGACCAATTTTCACTGTCATTTTCTACGCAATTCTGGTCTCCACTTCTAATATATTCTTCTTTCTCCTGCTTGTAATGGAAAGAAAAAGTGTTCTCTAATGTTATTTTTTTAACCCCATAAGAAGTCGCCACATGACACATATGGGTCCAGTTCTTTCTTTTCTCCTTCCCACTAAGTAGTGGTTCATGAACCATAAGTGATAAGAATGACTTTCAATTCCTCGCTATTCTACTTTCCTTTTCTGCCTTTTGTTAATTTTTGACCGATTTTTATTCCCCATGGCGAGCTTAACAGCTGCTAAATGTTTTACATTAGTTTTAGCTGTTCTCCGCAAATACCGCGACCAACCAACCTATACAACGAGCAGTCCTGGCGTGCTTAAATGTTGCTGTACATACAGTGCATATTTTTCTTTTAACTTGTTTTGGCCCACTAAAAGCATGGCATCGGTAATGAGAAGACATCTTCTTATGAGATATCATTTTTTTAAAGCCATCTCCCTCTTTACCAGATTCGCCATTAAATTTTTCCTGGGTGATGAAAATTATGGGTGTACACTGAACTGACCTTTCTGTTCTTTTCTCCCACTGAAAACATGCCACGAGTAAAGTCAGCTAGAGATAAAGCCCATAACATCTTCGCCCTTTCTTTTCGTTTGTTAAATTTGGGTATCAATTGCTATAATACAGACGATATCGTATCTGTTCTTTTAACTTGGTATCGAATGCCATTACACAGATAGAAATAGTATCGAATATAATTACGCAGATAAATTTCGAGATGAATGATATTTTACAGGAACCGTATTTATGCTAAGTTCCCAGCGTTTTAATCAATTTATCCTCTTTTTCTTTGATATTTTCTCTGAAAAATGCTCGTCTTTCTTTCCATTAGCCACCATCTCTAGAAATTAAGGTCACGAGATGCTTCTGCACATTTCCTCATTTTGTCGGTAAAAGAGGACACAACACATAAAGTTGCACTACACAGAGTCTCTCAGTGAGTTCTTTAAGCCCTTCGGAATGGAATCATCATCTTAACCTGTAAAACTGTTGGACTACTTATCCGATGTCAGCTCAGAAGAGATTTCATACGTCACTTGAATGATTTCACCAAATTGTCCCTACAAACTTGTCACCAAAGGAATTAAGTATAGATTCATTCCCCACTTCAGGCAATTCTATGCATGATTAGGGCGGGGTATCGCATCTATACCTTTAAGCATTTGCAGTACATGGCAATAAGTGCCCCTTCCCACGTACAAAACGTATATACAATATCAAAATGATTGCCAGGTAAGTATAACATTTGATGCCCTCAGTCTTCTACGTATCCATGCAGGCTTTTACTGGGGTTTAAAGAAAAAGTAGTAAATATATAGTGCGTGAATACTAAAATTTCGCACTTTCATATGGTCAGATTCTAAGGAAAATAAATAAAAAATTATGAACTGTGGGGTCGCTCATTGTGCTGGTTGTCCCCCGTTAGTAGGAATTTTTTTGGTTTGTGAGGAAACCACTACCTAAAGCGAATCGAATCTAGCTTTAAGAGTTGCCATCCTCACTAAGATAGTGAATCAAGGAAAAATTGGTTAAAAAATGTTTTTTTTTTAATTTCGTAAAAAAAACTTAAAGGGCGGAGAAGGAAAGGAGAATAAGCGCAATCATGTCACTATAATGGTTGGTCAGGCATGATTTTATGTGGCAAGTTTTTAAGGGATAAAAGGGAAGGATTAAGATCAGATTTTATATTGAAAGAAGAGGAGGAGAGTAGAATTAAGAGTGAAATGAGAGGTTTATCGTTGTGGTTTGTTAGTGTAGAAACTATGCCAGAATTAAAAGAAGTTGTAGGCAGGATGTTGGTGCCATTACAACTTAGCCTCGGAATTTAGCAGATCATGAAGCTGACGCCGCTCTGGGCGATCATACATTGCAGCATGGCATATTTGCTCAACTTTCTCTCTTTCCCAGACACAGATTACAATAAGCTCAAGAGGTTCAAAGGTCGAGTATTCAAAAATGTCATCTCTCATACAACCGCAGCAGGAAATGTATCGAAAGTGAAGAAGCGCAAGGATCCTAACAAATGTAAGAAAAGAAAGAAATCTGAGAATGGTGAATCAGTCACAGTGGAGTACCTGAGCAAGAAGTTTGAATTGCAACGACAGGAAGGGAACAAGATGTTAGTAAAGGATGGGCCCGCATATTATATCACAGATAAAATGTGGGAAACTGTACTACACATTAAAGAAATGGCTAAAGAGACCGTGTTTGTGAAAAACCATAAAGAAGTATGGGAAGAAGTGGTCACAGGCGACATTATGGAGTTCGAAGAAGTGCTGGATTCAGTCATATTGGATAACCGGGAGGTAATTCGTCTGGACCACGATTATTTTCTGCCTGTAAACCTATTAAAGTCGGAGGATGAATTGGTAAAGATTTTGAACTTGGTGGGTTTGTTCCTACAGACTCAGAAGCATATTCATTGGTTCATTCCTGTTAGAAGATTCTAGTAATTTCTACCAAGAACTTTGCAGGTTAAGATGGAATTTTCCAGAATAGTAATTATTTAGTAGTTTCCATAAATTTACACCTTCTAGAAGGGTTTCCAGAAATTTCTCTAGAGGCCTCCAGCTGGATTAGGGATTAGGTAAAATTTCTAATATTATATTTAGAATGTTCTAGAAATGTATGTCCAGTACGAGAAAATATTCTAGAGTTTTCTATGTAACTTCTAAGCCTTCTAAAAAAAGGCATTTTGTAATTGTGTTTCAAGCAAGCAATAGATTGCTTCCTCTGCCCACTACAGAGTGGTTTCAGAGTAATTTATATTTGGGAAAATATATTTGTGTTTGTATTTTGTATTGAATATGATGTTTGTATTTTTGGTTTGAGGAGTGGATCCAATCCATCCTCCCCTACAAAATTTGGTATCAGAGCCAATGGTAAAAGACCTTGGAGAGTCTAGAGGGGTAGAGGAATCTATAAATGGAGTGCTGCGAACGAAGATGTTTGTAAAGATGAAAAGAGAGCAAGGTGCCAGGGATACATTTTGCTGATTGGAAGGAGATACCAAACTTGGCTGCGCACGGAAAAACTGCCAATGCGAGAAGATGTTTGATTGCCCATTAAAGACAATAAGATCAATGTAAGTTCTCTTTGTTATCTCTATTATAGAGGAGCTGTGTGAAGAAATGTGTGTTGCATGATGGGGCTGCTATGTGAAGAAATAAGGGTGTAAATTGTTTAACATGCTTACATGTGACATGAAGTAAAGAACTTGTAGTGTTTGGTGAAGTTGTTGTTTACTAAAAGATTTTATTTTTCAATGGTTTGTTATTTGTGTGGCATAAACAATTTATGTGTTGGGTAAAGCATATATGCCAGGAGAAATAAGTGTTTGTGAGAAAATTTATCTGTCTAGATATGAAGGTTGTTGTCGTCAAGAAGTGGTCATGAAGATTTGAATTCAGAAAATTTTGAGAAGGAAAGTGCCTTATTTATTACAAAGAGTTAAATCATTTAATTCTAATGGGAAAAGCTGGTAGAGTTAAGAAAGAAAAATCAAATAATTTAGAAGAAGAATTAATAAAGGTGAAGAGAGAAAATATAAATTTAATATGTGAAAAAGGTCTTTTGGAGGAGGAATTGGCAAAATTAAGAAAAGAAATGGCTACGCACATAAGAGAGGGGTTAGCAGAAAAATGTAAACTTCAAGAAAGAATTTGTGTTTTTTATGATGAATTAGACAAAGCTGAAAAGAAAAATGAAGAGCTAGAAAAAAAGTTAAAGTTGTTTGATGATACTAAGAAAATAAATGATGATTTAGAGGAAAAAATGAAGAAGCTAGAAGAAGAGAATAATACATACAAGAAGGAAATCACAAAACTAACAGAAGAGAATGAATGTTTAAAGGAAAATAAATTAGTGCATGATGTTTCATGTAGTACAGAGGATTTGAATTTGTCAATTGAGAAGTGTGATTTTGCTGAAGTTATTTGTAAAAAAGAGTGTGATGATGAAAATATAAGTTGTAATGATAATGAAAAAGACACTAGTTGTTTTGATGGCAACATTGGTTTGAAGATTATGAAAAGAATGGGATACAAGGGTAAAGGACTAGGAAAGAATGAGCAAGGAATGAGGAATATAATTGAGCCTACAATTAGGCCAAAATATGAAGGTCTTGGATATGCTACAGGCAATGGAAAAATGAATACAAGCTCAAGTGAGTCAGTTGAAAGAATGAAGAGTCTGCAATGTTCACATTGTAATAGGAAAGGGCATATAAAAGATAGATGTTGGGATCTACATCCATGTAGTATTTGCGGTTTGAAGAGTCATTGTGAAAAGACATGTTGGAATATAGCATCAAAGAATGCTTCTACGAAAGGTTACATGAAAATGGATTGTGGATGGAGCTATGGATCAAGTTGGCAGAAGGTTACAGGTATGATTAAAAGCTTGTTTAAGTATAAATGTTCAAGTGTGAGTGATGATAGAAATCTAGCAAAGTTTGAATGTTCAAGGACTATAAATGGTTTGAGTAAGTCAGAGTCATTGTCTAGCAAGACATCCATAGAAAGTGGGTTTGCAGGAAGTCCAAGTTTATTGTTTTAAAGAATTAAAAATTATAATTTCAAGGACTGCTGCAGCAGTTGGGCAAAATCAAAGGCATCATCAAATATGAAGATTCTTGAAGAATGAGAATGTTATTTTGGCATGTGGAAAACCAAAGGATTTGGATAGTGAAGAATATATATCTAAAAGAAGATAGCCAGCAAGATAAAAAGGAATTTGAATGCCGCAGCGTTCATGGACAAAATTAAGGGAATAAGATCTTGATGTATAATTATGAATTTTGATGTAATTAGTGGTAGAAATTAGGGGGGAGTGTTAGAAGATTCTAGTAATTTCTACCAAGAACTTTGCGGGTTAAGATGGAATTTTCCAGAATAGTAATTATTTAGTAGTTTTCATAAATTTACACCTTCTAGAAGGGTTTCCAAAAATTTCTCTAGAGGCCTCCAGCTGGATTAGGGATTAGGTAAAGTTTCTAATATTATATTTAGAATGTTCTAGAAATGTATGTCCAGTACGAGAAAATATTTTAGAGTTTTCTATGTAACTTCTAAGCCTTCTATAAAAAGGCATTTTGTAATTGTGTTTCATGCAAGCAATAAGAATGGATTTATCTGCAGCAGCACATTTATAATTTCTGTGTATTTATTCACAAATCTGTGTTTTTATTTTTGGTTTGAAGAGTGGATCCAATCCATCCTCCCCTACAATTCCTGCATCTCTAAGCTTGACATCGGCAGTTATGGGGTTCAGCACAACAGTGAGGCTATCTATTGATGGCTTTATCAATACAGTCTTGTGCAGAATAATACAGATGGTGTGTGACCGAATGGCTTTGCTAATTAGGAGGCGCGTATATTTTTGGGGGAATTGGGTGGAGAATTTAAAGCCCAGTAATGACTTGCAATCAAAGATTGTGAGAGGCAACATAAGCGCCCTCATTGCTGGAGGTGCAAAAACTCATGCTCGAGCTTTGGCTGACCCTGTAATCTTCGCCGATCGTTATGTAAGGTTTGAGATTTTCTCTAAATTTCGCCCATTTTTGTTCCAATGCGACACCAAATGTGAACCAGTTTATATAGAGTGGAGATATGACAGTACTACCCAGAAATGTTCGTTGAAAGCAGGTCGAGTGGAATCGGAGCAGGCTAAAACTTTAAAAGCTGATGACATTTATATTGTATGCGGTGATGGTGATTGTAGCACGAAGAAAGCTGTAAAAGTGTTCACATCTGATATTTTCATGGCGAAGAAGTCGTTAATAGCAGATGATATTGATACCGTGTCAGTCGATGTCGATTGCAGGACGGAGGAAAAAGCCACAAAACTTTTCATATTCGCTTCTTGCAAGTCTAAGAAGAATTCAGGTTCGCTGAAATATTGTAAAGGCAATGATGTATATGTCCGCCACTTCGTAGAATCCATCAACGCGTATGCTAGAAGCGGCTATCCACCACTCTACACATTGCATATGGATGATGTAGTTGTCCGCTGATATTCTTCCTCACCATTAAAGGATGCCTTATTTGCATTTCCTTATTATCAAGCATACTAGCCTAGTTGGATTCCATAGTAGCTACATGGAAGTAGTAGACTTCGGAGAAAATAAAGTAACACCAACAAGAGTTGGATTGAAGTTCGAAATAATTGTGAAGGGATGCATCTCGTTCACTTCATTTTGGTATTTAACATATGCATATATGCATATTGTAATGATATATTTAAAAAAAGTATGGATATTCATCTTTTATAGTTTGATAAATAAAATTTATATATTGTAATAAAATTATTTTAGTGATTAAAATATTTAAGTATTATGTTACTTAAACTTTTAAGTGATTAAATTTTAAAAAGGTTTTATATGAGTCATATTGTATGTATGAATTATTGTTTAAAATAATCAAATATTATAATAATCATTCAATGTTATTGGTTATGTTATTTTAGTTTAAATCTTTTAATATTTGAATTTTCTAACATAATATTAATGTTTGCCATTGATTCTATCTAGAAGAGTTGAAAAGAAGCTCAATCTTTCTATGAAGAGAAAATAAGACATGCGATTTTGTGTGGTGTCTTTGTTAAAAACCAATGTACTATTATTGATTCATTTTTTTGGAGTTACATCCATATCCAAATTTTTCTTTGGTTGAAAGTTGTAAAAATTCAAGGTGGCATTCTTTAAAATAACTAAATCTCCATAGCCAACTCTTACAAAAAAAACTATTTTTTTTTTAAAACTACAAAATTCAAAAAATTTGAGACCTGCAATCATCTGGCCACTAGCTCCCTAGACCTTTTCCATTTCAGTTTTCAAAAGAGACAAATATGAACATGTATAAAACACTCATACAGAGGCCCTTGTTGTACATTTTTTTGAAATAGGTTAAATTCATGAGCTTTGGCATCGATTAATTGGTTTTTTCATGAAGCATATTTTTCTAAAAATTGTTTTTTTTCTTAGCTGTATATGTGTGGTTCTTATTGTGGCACATTCGAAGCTCCATAACTTACACAAAAAACTTAGAATTAGGTACTATATTTTAAACTATAATATTTTCTCAGAATTATGTAGTATCTAAAATAATTTATTTCTTTATATTATGATTTTTTTTAGCCTCACATCTTTTGTAGGGTTATTCTAATCTAATTTGTATCTAGGTCCATTTTTTAGTTTCTAATAGTCATTTGATGTAGAATAATAGTCCAAGATATTGAAATAGAAGCAACTAAGCTTATGGTTTTGTAGGATGATTTGTTGAAGATATTTTATAGACCATTTCTATAGTTGTTTTCTTTATCTTTATTTTTGTTTGATCACATTATAAAATCGAGTTAAAGTTTTCCCTTACATTTTGATTTAGGTTTGAAATAAATTAGTGTATTTTAATCTCAAATAAGTGGGGTGCTGATAGGGAGGTCTCTCTATCCTAGTTCTATTTCTCCTAGGACTTCCACTAAGTCCTTCTCTTGGCCTAGTTAGGGATAATATAAGACCCTACTTCTTCAAGGGATTCTTCCCAATCACCTCTCTCTCCAAGACCTCTCTTCCAACTTACCAACACAACTCTATCTCCTTATTCCCTTCCATGGACTCATTTCCTTAAGTCCATCACCTAACACTGTCAAACTAAAAAATCTTTGCAATTGGATAGAAGTCCTCCTAAGAACTATTCTTGAATGGTTTTGAGATGCTTAAGTCTTCAAACCCCTTGATTCAATAGTTGATCTCACCAAAGTTAGGCTAAAAGGCTACAAGCCCCAATTAGGCCTAATTAGTCTTTCAACACTCCTTTTGGACTATAACTCTCCAACTTCCCACACGAGTGCCTAAAAAAATTAATATCCAGACACCCTTTTCAATATTCTTGAATATTTTTAAGGTTTTAGAATGTCATGGCATCCATACAATACCTTCCTATTACTATGCCTATTTTTAAGGCCTAATTGTTTAATCACTAGTCTCAGTAGAGAAATGGCTCTTTCTCCCTTTGCAAGATTGTTCATCACCTCTCCTTTATAGGATAGAGTCTTTAGACATTTTTCCTTACTCTTTTCCTTACTCCTTCACCCTTGGATTGAGTCATTCAATCCCCAAGGCCTTCTATCCACTACTTGCAACAATCAAACTTCCTAGTCGGGCACACTGTGGCTCGCCTAGGGTTTGATGGTAAAATTAGCTCCTCTGCACATTTCACCACAAAGCTTCATATTTATAACATATATACATTTCTCTAGAATTTTCCATAGGGTCATACAGTTCCATCTAGTGGTTTTCATGCTAGAGCCATTTTTAGACTCTCAACCCTGACTAGACTAGTGAACTGGTCTCAAAGGAAAGTTTTAAGGAAATAAAAGTAAAACAATCCTAATCCTAAATATGTACACACAAAATAAACTAGAAACAAAAGGCTAAATAAACATGCAAAGACTAGGCTCAAATCAGTCCACAACACAAGGATAATCGAGCTCTAAGCACTATTTTGGTTCTATAGACCACACCAATAAATTCAATTAAAAAACTAAGAGTTACAAAAATTTCCAACCCTCATATCTAGTCGGAAAACTAATTAAGTAGGTTATAAAGACCAAGAAAAATTGTCCAAACAGATCCCTAACTACTTTTAGCCTTCGAGTGGCATTTTGACAATTCTTGTCATGACAACTTTGACAACTTTTGTTGTCAAGCTTGTTTAGATCGCTCAAATGAGTTCTAGGTGACCTCAATGGTGGACCTAACTCTTTGAGACCCATTTTCTTCCTTATTCCCTCATTTTAGGAAGTCAAACTAGCCTTTGACCAACTAGAATACTAAGGTAGAAACTATACAAAGAAAACCAAGACTAACCAAGCCTAGAGAAGACCTTGCCTAACTCTTAACCAACCTTCCTAAGACTTGTTAGACTTCACACACTAAATTGGGACTATTCATAGCCCTTATTAATGAGTGACTTGGCTAAGGTCACTACAAGCCAAAATGTTTAGACTAGGGTATCCTAAAGATCCTAGGTGCTACTGCACCATTCTCCCCCTACAACAAGAAGTCAAGTGACACCAAGGGTTAGGAGATCTAAACTAATCCCCATATTTTTGAAACTGTTCTCTACTACCCAAGTAGCCTCTGATTTAGGTTTCTTCTTCCACTTGATGAGGTGTTCCATGTAGACACAATGCCTTATCTTTTTCTTGACCCTTGAGTCTATTATCTTCTCAGTTTGAGGTTTCAATGGTAGATGTAACTTGAGGTCCTTTAAATCAGTAGTCACATTAGGGATATGATCTTCTTCTTTGAGATCAAGGCCTCTGTATTTAATCAGATCTTGGACATTAAAAATAGGAGATATGGCCAACTCCTTTGGTAAGCCTATCTTATATGCATTGAGACCATATTTAGCTAGGACTTTGCATGGTCCTACCCTTCTCATCTGTAGTTTGATGGGTATGCCTTTTTGGATTCTACCAATGTCCTTACCTGTTCATGGACTCTAGTTTTAAGCTTTTGATTGGCTTCTACCAATGTCCTTCTTACCTATTCATGGAATTCTTGCGTAGATTAAGAAAAGTCATCAGCATGACCACTAACTTCTCCTTGGTTACCTAAATCTCTAAGTTCACACAAACCTCTTGGATGGATGCCATACACTACCTCAAATGGACTCTTCCTAGTGGATCTATTTTCACTATCATTGTAAGAAAATTCAGCTTGTGGAAATACTTGGTCCCACATTTTCCCATACTCCTTTGTGAGACATCTCAATAGGTTCCCAAGCACTCTTTTTATCACCTTTGTTTGGCCATTCATTTGAGGATGATAAGGTGAAGAAAATGCAAGGTTTGTACCCAATCTCTTCCATAGGGTCTTACAAAAGTGCCCCATAAACTTCACATCCTTGTCTGACACAATGTTGATCAGTTGGCCATGAATCCTCACCACCTCTTTGAAGAAAAGATGAGAAATATAAGTGGCATCATGTGTTTTTTTGCAAGGTATAAAGTGGCTCATTTTACTAAACCTATCCACCACTACAAAAATATTGTCAAAGACAACAACTATCCTTGGGAGACCTACTATAAAATCTATGCTAAGACACTCCCATGGTCTAGTTGGGATTGGTAAAGGCTAGTATAACCCTATATTGGAAGATGTGCCATTAGCTTTTTGGCATACTACACACTGCTCCACATACCTAGTCCTAACATCTCTTGGCATCTTGGGCCAATAATTAAACCTTTGCACTAAGTCCTTGATATCTTATTCAAACCAAACTGTCTACTAAGGCTCCCATTGTACTTCTCTTGTATAAGGTTTTCCCTCATGGATCCCTTGGGTACACATAGTTGGTTACCCTTAAATAACAAGAATTTTTGCAAGGTGTAGTGATTAAATTCACTATGAAAGTGATTCTCAAAGTCATCACATACCTTATATGCCCTTGAGAAGTCTTCATCTTCCTTATAGAGTTCCTTGAATCCTTCTATGTCAATGCTTTAAAGTTGAATCTCTTGGACATATAGCAACCTTTGGCTAAGTGCATTTGCAACCTTATTTTTTAGGCCTTTCTTGTGCTTAATAGTAAAAGTATAAGCTTGGAGAAACTCGATCCACTTGATATGCTATGACTTAAATTTTCTTGTGTGTTGATGTAGCTTAGTGCTTGGTTATCTGTATAAACTACAAACTCCTTGGGCAATAGATAGTGCCTCCACTTTTTAAGAGCTTGAATCAATGCATAGAGTTCCAAATCATATGAAGAGTACCATTGCTAGGTTTCTTGCATCACATTCAACCTTTCACTAAAAAATGCAACTGACCTTTCTTCTTGGTTAAGGATTTCTCCCACTACTATGTTGCTTGCATCACATTCCACAATGAATAGCTTATCAAAGCTTGGTAAGACTAGGATGGGTTATGTTTCCACCCTTTTCTTTAGTTTCTCAAATTCTTCATGAGCTTCCTTGGTCCATTTGAGCTTAGTTTTGACTCTTACTTTTATTGTATCAAGTAGAGGTGCACATATCTCACTAAAGCCTCTTATGAACTTTCTATAAAACTGAGCTAACCCATGAAAGCTCCTCACTTAGGTCCCTATTTTAGGAGTGGGCCAATTTAGAATGGCTTCTACTTTTCTTGGGTCCATTTTCAAATCACCTTGGGAGACTACAAATCCTAGGTGGACTAACTCTTTCTTTAAGAATTTACTATTTTCTAGGTTAATGGCTAGCTTCTCCTCATGCAACCTTCTCAAGACAACTTCTAGGTGTTTCATGTGTTCCTCCTTGGTCTTACTAAATATGAGGATATCATCTAAGTATACCACCACAAATCTCCCTATGTAATCTTTTAGGACTTCATTAATTAATCTCATGAATGTACTAGGTGCATTTGTGAGCCCAAAGGGCATGACCAACCATTCATAAAGACCTTCTATGGTTTTAAAAGCTAACTTCCATTCATCCCCCTCTTTCATCCTAATCTGATGGTACCCACTTTTAAGGTCAATTTTAGTGAAGTACCTAGATCCACCAAGACAATCCATAAGGTCTTCAATTCTAGGAATAGGGAATCAATACCTAATGGTTATCCTATTTATTGCCCTAGAATCAGTGCATAATCTCCATTTACCTCTTTTCTTTGGTGGCAAGACCACTAGGAAAACATATGGACTGATGCTCTTTCTAATTAGTCCTTGATCAAGTAGCTCTTGAATCTGCCTTGCAATCTCCTTGTTTATTGGGAAAAGATGCTCTTGATATGAAATATATTTGGTGGTTGATTTCTCTTTGAGGAGGGATAGTAGCTAGTGTCCCATCACTGATAATATCACTAAACTGATCCAATAATTTCCTCACTTCTTTTGGTATAATGGTTTGTTGAGACTTGGTCTCCTCCTTGGGCTTAATGAATATAGCTACTCCAACTCCTTCCTCCTCCTTGAGTTCATGCAAGAACTCCTTACCACTCATCAAAAGTAAATTAGTATCCCCTGAGGTTTTAGCTCCTTCTTCCACAAGTGATTGGATCTTGTAGGTGACTCCATTCTTCTTAAAGGTATACATGATCTTTTTTCCATGGTAGATTGCATCCTGATCTTATTTCCATGGTCTACCCAATAGAAAGTGGCAAGAATCCATTGGAAAGATGTCACATATCATTTTGTCTTGGTACTCACCAATCAAAAAGTCAACCCACACTTGTTCATTCACTAAGAGATTTTGTCCTTTGTTTATCCAGGTAACTTTGTAGGGATGTGTGTGGAGTATCTTAGTGAGTTTTAAATTTTGGAAAACCTCCTCTGAGATGATGTTTTCTGTTGAGCCTGAGTCAATAATGAGCTTGCATACCTTTCCAAGAATCATACACTTGATCCTAAATAGAGCCCTTCTTTTCATAGGTTCTTTCTTGACTAGTTCTTTGAGTAGGACCCTCCTAAACATGAGGTTCTCACTAGTCTCTGAATCTAGATTCACCTTCGGTTATTTGACACTAACCCACTTCTTCTTTTTCATAGGCTATCTTCTTCTCCCCTTGTGAACTTGAAGCTTTGTAAGGGCATCTATAGGCACAATGGCATAATTGACCACAATTGTAACATTTAATATTTGCAAAGTGTGAACCTCTACTAAAGTTATTTGATCTGCTTCTTCCAACTCCATGAAATAATCTCCCTCTACCATAGTTACCTCTTCCACTTGGATCACTACTTTGTTCAACCAACTTGGAGTCCTCTTGGCCTCTTGGTTAAATATTTCTACCACCATTTCCACCCCTATATCCTCTAGAGTCTCTTCCTCTTCCTCCACCCCTAGGGTTAGAGTCTTGCTTCTTTTTATTTTTCTCTTCCACCTTAAGTGCCAATTGAAAGCACTTATGAAAAGTAGTAGGAGTCCAAAAACTGATCTCTTCTTGGATACTCCATCTTAACCCACCTAAGTACCTTGCCACTCTAATACTTTCCTCTTCTTTCACCTTGGATCTTAGACATAGTTTTTGGAATTCTTCGGTATAAGAGGCAACATCCATTTCTTTCTATCTTAGAAATTTCCTTTTCTTGTGTAATTGGATCTCATCATCCTCTTGTAAATAATTTTCTTTGATTTTTGTCACCATAGCTCTCCAATTAGCTATTGGTCCTTTCCCTACTCTTTCCCTTTCTTCTTAAAGGAATTTTCACCAAGTTAGGGATGGTCCCCTTAGTCTTTCTTTAGAAACCTTTACCTTCTATGCCTCTATGATACCTTCACATTTGAAATGATTCTCCATCCCTTCAATCCATTCCATGACCAATTTTGAATCCATTTTACTAGTAAACATGGGTATCCCCTCAAGTGCCTTACCACCAAATGCCTTGATGACTCTAATGATGGGTTCTTCTTGCAATTAAGGATCTAGTTCTGGTATATAATCATCCTCATTCACTTCTTTTCCTTTGTATTCATCAATTTCTAAATTTTCCTTCATCTTGTCAGTTGCCTCTGCTACTTCATCAAGTTTGTCCTTCATAGCCTCTAAGGCTTCTTTAAGGAGTCTATTTTTCTCCATTTGTTTTGTCACTTCTCTTGCCAACTTAGCATTTGTTAGCATGGTGGATTCTCCTACTGATTCACTCCCAAAGTCTGACATGCACTATGCCTTGTCCCAAATCTTTTGGTAGCTCTGATACTAATTTGATATGGAGGTCTCTTTGTCCTAGTTCAATTTCTCCTAGGAATTCCACTAGGTCCTTCTCCTAGCCTAGTTAGGGCTAATATAAGACCCTACTTATTTGAGGGATTCTTCCCAATCACCTCTCTCTCCAAGACCTCTCTACTAACTTACCAACACAACTATATCTCCTTATTCCCTTCCATGGACTTATTTCCATAAGTCCATCACCTAAAACTGTCAAACTGAAAACTCTTTGCAATTGGATAGAAGTCCTCCTAAGAACTATTCTTGAATGGCTTTGAGATGCTTAAGTCTTCAAACCCCTTGATTCAATAGTAGATCTCACAAAAGTTAGGCTAAAAGGCTACAAGCTCCAATTAGGCCTAATTAGGTCTTTCAACACTCCTTCAAGACTATAACTCTCCAACTTCCCACTTAAGTGCCTAAACAAAATTGATATCTAGACACCCTTTTCAAAGTTCTTGAAGATTTTTAAGGTTTCAGAACCTCATGTCATATGTATAGTACCTTTCTATTACTGTGCCTATTTTTAAGGCCTAATTGTTTATCATTGGTCTTAGTAGAGAAATGGCTCTTTCTCCCTTTGCAAGATTTTTCATTACCTCTCCTTTACAGAATAGAGTCTTTAGACACTAGTCCTTATTCCTTCACCCTTGGATTGATTCATTCAATCTCCAAAGCCTTCTATCCACTTCTTGCAACAGTCAAGCTTCCTAGCCAGGCAAACTGTGGTTCGCCTAGGGCTTGATGGTAAAATTAGCTCCTCTACACACCTAGCCATAAAAAATTATATGTTGTTTTTAGAGGTATTTCACTATGAATACCTTCTCATTTTATATTATTTATTGTTTTTAATAGACATACATACATACATACATACATACATACATACATAGATATATATATATATATATATATATATATATATATATATATATATATATATATATATATATATATATATATATATATATATATATATATATATATATATATATATATATATATATATATATATATATATATATATATATATATATGGGCTTCTAAATAGCCATCTTTCTTAATGCTTTTTGTCTTCTTTTCAGACAGTTAATTGCATAGAGACATGAATTTATAGTTTTCAAGCATATGAACTTATGGTTTTTATGTATATGTTATATATACATGTGAAAACATAAAATAGAAATATGGATGCATTAAAGTCATGGTATTTGATTGAATTCATGGACAAGAATGATATAGTGCAGTAGCTATACATGTTAATAAATGTTTCCTTGCCTAAGTTATGTTTTGGGTAGTCTTCCTCTTGTAGCCATAGGACTTGCAAGAGTGTTAATTAGAACTTACACCTTTTCCTAATATTAATGATGAGGATATATATGTATATGGTAGGATATGTGCGCATTGATTGTTTTGCAGATGTTGACCATGGACATTCAAGAACCAACATCGCGCATGGATTTAGTTCCCTCAACATGCTATATTCCTAGAGATTTATTCATGTTTAATGCTATTTCTATTCTGAGACTTTATGAGTTATAGCTGATCCTCATTTATGAAGTGATCGTAGATTTAGGAGGTAGTTCTAGTTTCCTTTTAAATAATCGACTATTGTAACTCTTTTGGAGTTAGTCGAATGAACTAGTTTTTTATAGCAGAACTATTGTGATATTATTCTCAAGTGTAATCATTTTGTTATGGATGAATAGAATGCTCAGTTCAAGTTTATATATTTTATCTTGATTGTATTTCCTATTCACTCATTCAAGGGGGCCCACTTGATGAGTGAATTGTTCCATTAGCGTAGAGTTCATTTCCCTATTTATTTCTAAGTAAATAGAACTCTGCTGTTCCTGTAGCTACTGATAATAGAATTGGTAGCCTATTCCTATAGCATAGGCGGTTAGAGTAATTCCCTACCGTGAATTCCTACTTTGTTAGAATAACTTCATTTACCAGTTTTAGCATAATTTTCCTGAAGCATAAGCATTTGAATTCTATAGATAGTCTTAGATTGAGAAGGTTTGAAGCATATACTTTGTGAATGCCATTCCAAGTTTACGTCCCTGGTCGATAATTAAATGAGATTGAATAATCCATTTATAAATCATTTAGGGTGTCCAATCCTAAAATAGGTAGTCCATTGCTATGGGTTTCTGATACTATTATTTGGCCAAGAATTTTTGGTGTTGTTGCTGGTGATGGTGTTAATTCAAACTTATCTTTGTAGTTGCATTCTCAGTTCTAATCTAGTGCTTAGTCTTAAGTAGCATTTTATGCATAGAAGGAGAGACCACCTTGGGAGATTGCTTCCTCATAATTATCAAGAGGACCCGTTTGATATCTTTAATCTTGAAATTGAAGAACCCCAAAATGAGAACAAAGAAGAAGAACCCTTTGAAAATCCATTTGCTGATGCTTAGGAGCACATATCCTCTTCATCTTTTGAGGAATCACTGCATTTGAATGACCTTTTTGTTGAACTTGAATACCAAGAAAACCCACTTGCTCTTATTTTCTATCAGCCACCACCACTAGGTCCTCCTCCTAGAATGGCGCAACCCACCTTTCCTTTCCCTATCCCTACTTAGCAAGGTAATCAAAATTTGAAGAACATACCTACTGCTATGCTTCCCAAATTCTATGCCTGATTATAGAAAACCCGGAGACCTTCCTCTTTGAGTTTGAGATCCTTTGCCAGAGTTATAACTATACAACTAATGGTCACAAGCATTTTTGGCGTCGTTGTTGAAGTTGTTTCCCTCAACTCTAAAAGAGGCTACCTTGAGATGGTTCATGGGGTTGGGTGCCAATGCTGTAGTAGACTGGAATGCCATGAGCAATCTATTTCTTTCAAAGTATAAATAATACTAAAGGGGTCAAGATTTAAAAGGTGATGACATTTTCAAAATGTCTTAGGAGGAGGATGAAACCTTGGAGGATTATGTCTCAAGATTCATGTACAACCTGCAGCATAATACACAACACCAACTAAAAGAGGAATCTCAAAAGCACCTTTTCTTAAAAGGTGTGAATGATGGAAGCATCGAGGCTCTAGACTTGATGGCAGGAGAAGATATTACATAGAAAAGTAGGGATGATATAAAGAATATCTATCTGAACTATTCAAGGGCCACTGTGAAGAAAGGTAGGGGGCTTAGAGACCTACCACATAAGTCTAATGGTGGCTCAGGAGTATCCAAAATGGAGCTATCTAATCTGCTATCTGACTTCAAATAGGATATCATTAATGATGTCACCACCTAGCTAGATAGTATGCAGGCATGAAGAAAAAAGGAAGAGGTAGATGCTGTGTTGGCCTAATTCTACTCTCATTGCAGAGAGAAGAAAACAAATTGTAGATGCAAAATAGTTGCATCTATGGACATTAATCCAATGCCCACTGAGTTTAAAGCCATTGATGAGGAGAATGGAGAAGTTTTCTATGTTTCTCAAAGGTGTCCATGGGCTCAGAGACAAGGTATGCCTCCAGACCCATTGAATAATTTTGGTTATAAGAATGGTAGTCAATGGAAAAACCATAACCCCCAAAATTCTTCCCCTCAAGGTTAGAATTGGAATTATAATTGGTCTAACCAAAAGCCTCACTATAACCAAGCCTATCAGTAATAACTACTATTAACCCATACCAAAAATAGTTTAACTCCTATTAGCAGCCACAACAGGGTAACCAATGGCAACCTCATGGTAACTGGCAACAACAACCTTAGTGGGGACCCAATCAGCCTAGTCAGCAGCAAGCTATCACGCCTCCACCTTAGTAGAAAGCTATTATGCCTCCACGTTGTGTAGCCAATAATAAACCTCAAAAGCCAACTCAACTTCCTGCACAACCAACTTTGAATCCTAATAATAAGCAACAAGCTTATTCCTTGCAAGTAAATGATATCCATCTCAGATCAGGAACTATGTTGCCTACGCCTAAGGAACCTATAATAACTAAAGTTGCTGATGCTAAGGACTTACCTATGAACCAGCCTGTTAATGTTCCACCTGTTCCTCAATCTGCACTAGTGTTAAAAAATGCTCCTTATCAGTAGAGATTGGCTCAGTTGGCTCCCCTAAAAGAAAATCCTATAGTAGCTGATTTGATCGATCAGCTCAAGCAAATGATAGTACAAATTCCCTTGCTAGATGCCCTTAAAGAAGTTCTAATCTATACCAAAGAAATAAAAGAAGCCTGGAAGGAAGAAAAAAGACCCTGACACTATCCATGTCTTAGGACAACTCTCTGATCTCATGCTAAGAAAAGTTGTAATGCCTAAGTATTCTGACCCAGGAAGCCCAGTGGTCACTATTCATATTAATGGTATCCAAATTTAGAATGTCCTAATTGACTTAGGAGCATCGATCAATGTCATGACTAGGGAATTTTTGTTGAAGCTTAGTATCATTGGTTTGTGAGATACACCTACAATACTGTAATTAGCTAATAATTCCACTATCAAGCCAGATGGTATGGTTGAAGATATTGTTGTCACGCTGGATTCTTTAGATTACCCTTCGGATTTCATAGTCCTATCACCCAAAGACACCTTAGGAGGATATCCATTAATCCTAGGATGGCCTTGGTTAGCCACAACTGATGCTTACATTGCATGTCACTTAGGAAACATGACCATATCAGATGGGATAAATACCAAGAATTTAACTTTGTATTCTCCAAAAAACCCCAAGGTGAACTAGACCAAGTTGTCTAGCCAGATTTAGGTGATAGTGCCCTTGAAGCCAACTTAGTACAAAAGCTTATGGTCATTGAATGAAATCCATTCATGGTGTCCCAAGAAGAAGATGATATACTAGTGGCTATTCTTTCCAACCAATATGGTTCTGAAGAATCTTCTTGTGATGTTGCTAATTGTTCCCTACAAACAATAATGCCCAAGCAGACCACATCTTAGTTTCCTACAGCATTTGATTATCTCCACACCTTGCTACCCCATGAAATGAAGTCTCCATCCATGGTAGAATTATTGATGCTAGAAAAGGTCAAGAGAATTGAAGTTGGTTCAGGCAAGGAATTTAATGTTAATAAGAACCTGACTGAATCTTAGATGTCTAGTCTTCTCAAGCTTTTACGAGAAAGTCAGCAAGCCTTTGCATGGGACTACTGATATGAAAGGGTTAGACCCTAAACTTTGCACTCACAAAATCTATATATGCCCTGAGTACAAGCCAGTGAGGCAAGCCCAAAGGAGAATTAATCCCACTTTGAGAGACATATGGAAGACCAAGTTACAGAAGCTTCTTAGTGCCAATTTCATTTATCCTATTTCTGACAGCCAATGGGTTTCTCCTCTAGTCATTGTACCAAAGAAAGGGGTCAAGTGGAGAGTTTGTGTGGACTATAGGGAGCTTAAAAAGGCCACTAAGAAGGATCACTTTCCACTACCTTTCATTGACCAAGTGCTTGATAATCTTGCTGGTAAAAAGTATTTTTTATTTCTAGATGGATTTAGTGGATATAGCTAGATACAAATATCACCAAAAGACTAGGATAAGACAATGTTTACCTATGCATGGGGAACATTTTCTTATTCAGTCTTTCCATTTGGGTTGTGCAATACACCTGCTACCTTCTAGAGAGAAGTGCTGGGTATTTTCTTTGACATTGCTACTGACTGTGTTGAAATTTACATGGATGACTTCACTACTCAAGGAACCACATTTGATGAGGCACAAGCTAACTTGGAGAAGGTTCTTAGGAGATGTCAGGATTACAACCTCTCTCTTAATAGTGAGAAGTGTTATATGATGATGGAGGGAGTTGTCCTTGGGCACTACCTCTTATCATTTGGAATTTAGGTTGACCCTGCAAAAATTGCAATTATCAACACATTTCCCACAATAGTTGAGAAGAAAGATGTCAAGAGTTTTCTTAGCCATGCTGGTTACTATAGGAGATTTAAAAGGATTTCAACCAACTTATAGCACCTTTGTACAACTTGCTGAAAAAGGAAGTTGAATTTGAATGGACAGAGGACTGTGAAGCCTCCTTCCAGAAGTTGAAAGATGCTTTGACAACAACACCTATTCTTAGAGGACCTGATTGGAAGTTGCCATTCCACATCCACATAGATGCATCTAACTATGCCATTGGAGTAGTTCTTGGATAGAAGGAAGGTATTGTTGAGCATGCTATTTACTATATTAGTAAAAACTTGCAAGGAGCTGAGTTAAATTACACTGTCAGAGAAAAAGAACTATTAGCAGTCATCTATGCACTAAACAAATTTAGGCACTACATTACAAGTTATGAAGTATTTGTTTACACTGACCATTTAGCCATCAAATACTTGTTTACTTGATGAATAAACACACCATTAGTGGTAGATTAGCACGCTGGTTACTCCTCATGTAGGAATTTGATATGAAGATCATAGACAAACCAGAAAAAGCTAATGTGGTGGCCAATTTCTTGTCAAGATTGCAAGTACTAGATGATCTTGTAGCAATAGATGACAGCTTCCCTGATGAGCACTTATTTTCTATAGATTCTTTCAATCCATGGTATGCAGACATAGCCAACTACCTTGCTACAGGAAGAACACTATCTCACTTTTCTCCTAAGACATGTCAGCTTTTGGTAGAGAAGAGTTTTAATTTCTCATGGATCTCAAGCTTCATGTTTTATATAGTACCAGACCAGGTAACCAAGAGATGTGTTCATGAAGATGAAACTTATGACATTCTCCAAGCATGTCATGATGAACCATGTGGCGGCCATTTTGTAGCAAAGCAGACGACCTATAAAATTTGACAATTGGATACTACTAGCCTACTTTTCATAAAGATGCAACAAAGCATACAAGGTATTGTGATAGGTGCCAGCGTATGGGGCACCCAACGAAGTTTGATGAAATGCCCTTACAGCCTCAGGTAGTTGTCATGCCATTTGACAAGTAGGGTATAGACTTCGTTGGACCCATTGAACCCCCTTCTCATGGGAAGTCGTACATCTTAGTATGTACTGACTATGCCACAAAATGGGTTGAAGCCAAAGCTATGAGGCACTAATAAATTTGGCATCAATTTGCGACAGCTATGTGTCACAATTGAGATAGCCATGTGTTGCAATTGCGACAGTAATAGACATCACTATTTTTTAGTCACAAAATACGATGTCTTTCCTTTTTCATCGCAATTATGACTTCAATCCATCACTATGCAGCCCCTTCATTGTGACATCAACCCCGTTGTAATTCCTTATATTAGTGTCGCAATGGTGACGAATACCATAGTACTTATGACGTGCTTGCCCGATATTGTGACGGCATTTGGGGCATCACCAATATAGGAAATCCATCATAATTCTATGTGTAACCGTCGCAAGTGTGACATACACCCACCAAAACTGCAATGGCATTTGGGCGTCGCCAATACAACAAATCTGTCGTAATTCTATGCGTATACATCGCAATGGCAACGAACACCCAAGCAACTGCGATGACATTTGGGCGTCACCAATACAGCGACCCTGTCATAATTATGGAGGTCAGAGTTGCAATTGCGACGGATTCAAGATAAAATTTATTAAAAAAATGGCTGTGCAGCAATGCCTTGGCTAGGGCACTTTAAAGACGAGAGTTTCTACTTTAGGGAATTACCAGAAGCATTGAAAGGGTGGGAGTGGCTGAAGAGTAAGACAATGCTGGGGAAGAAGTATATCCATGGAGTGAAGGTGTATAACTCTATCACTGCTCCGTATCAAACTTTAAAAAGGTCCAAATTTTATGGCCAAACTTCAATTACTCTCAGTGTGTGAGGTAACAAAGTGTTCGCTTCTCCGACACCAGGTAGAGTTATTGAAGATTCTAATTGGTTGAAGAAAGTGAAAGAGTATTTTGATGGAAAGAAGGATGATAGTGCTTCTGCAAGTACTGCCTCAGGTAATGTTTTAATATCAGCTTTAAAAGTTTATATGTGAAAATCAATGCTCTCTCAAATTATTTGTTTAATTTTAACTTTCATATTTATGATACTGCATCTCATACATATAAGGGTGATTATGTATATATCTATTCTTAGATTGTTGGTTTTAATTGTAAGTGTGCATAGTGTGGAAGGCTCAAATATTTCCCATTCAAAGACGATAGCTTTAGATGGATTTCATCAAAACATTTATAACACAAAAAAACTAGTTACTTATTAGAAAATATATTCACAATGTCCTCTAAAAATCTCACATACTTTCTTCATAACCATAATACTGATAATATATTTGATAACCATACCAATGAATACTTATAATTGAAATTTCCCCCAAAAAATTGTGTCACAAAAATTGAAATGAAAAACTAGATTCATTTCCATTATGAAAATAAAATCCTTTTATCTTCATTCTCTTAATTTTTACTTATACACATACCTAATGCCTCTACCATAAGAATGAACAAGAAAAGAGGTAAAAATAACTATCTTTCCTAAATAATCTAGAATATCATAAGAATCCCATGAAGGCATCATTGACTAGAATACAAATAATTTTTTGTTTAACATAATAAAAAATATGACGCAAGTGTGTCAAATAAAATTTTTGGACAACATTTTATCATATAGGAACACTGAGGGTGAACATATAGAGTAGTAGACGAAGGTAGAAAAAGGATAGATGAGTGAAAGCTACATAGATGAGAACAAGATATAATAATTTATCTAAATGAGAAGCTATGGTTAGATGATAGGAAGAATATTTTATAAAGGATAAGAATTGTACTATTTTTGATAATTTATATTTTCATTTGGGAGCCTAACATACGTGGAGGCATCCACTACCAAGGAAGGTTGAAGGTGCTCGAATTCTAAAAGAATAGGGGAAATAAATGTAGGCCCTATAATATCATTATTTGTATAAGAAATATGTATGAACTGATTTTCAATTTAATGAAAATTAAATATTTATTTTAATGCTAATAATTATGGTGTATGTGTTATGTAGCTTTATTTTAATGAATATTGGGGTTCATTCCTCATTAAAAGTTCAATTGCTTACTTTATCTTAATAGGTGATTCTTTAAATGCACATTATCAAGGTGATTCTTTATATGTAGATTATCAAGGAGAAGATATGTGTATATGGGTGTTATTATTTTCTTATAAAACTAGTAGGGTGACTTGTTTAACAATATTTTACTTGCAACAATATTTGGATGTTTGAATACTACTCTACGTCCTTGATGTCTTCAAATATTCTCACTACCGTTCCACTGCTGAAACTCACAGCAAAATAAGCCTACCTGTAGTTTTCCAGTCTTGATGGATGGGAACCTATCCAAAACAAAGGCATTTCTTGTAGAATAATCATGCTCTGTTGACTATTTATCAATCTTTATGAATGGTAATCTTTGATTAGTTAAGAGTAAAAAATAAATTTGATAAAGTGTGACAGTTCAATTAAAATGTAAGTGTTTATGGACAACATAAATGAATTTAAGATGTTATTAATGTGGTCCTATCTGGTTAGCATATTTGCTGCTGAATTACATATTTCTTAGTAGTAGGCCTATTGGGAGTGAATTGATTGAGCGACTTGACTAGTCTTTCTTTTGTGCTCACATGAATACCTAACCAAACACATGCTATGTCTGTCACTGAGCTTCTTACTGCCTCTGAATTTAGTAATGTTTTTGCAAGACTTCAAGCTCTTTCTTTTATCATCTAAAGATGACAAGTGTCAGTGGAAACAAAGATAAAACGGTTAGAACTATTTGAGTTTAGGGTTTCACATTTTTATGCTAAAATTTGAGAAGATGGATCCATTTCACAAAAGTGCAGCATTCATGAGATTTTATGGGAGCTGCCAATATAGGTGCACTGCCAAACAATATTGGGTAAATTTCCCCAATTGTGAATTTTCCCTTTTTAAAACATCGAAAAAACAAAGGCAACTAGAAAAAAATAGTCCATACAAAATTTGGATCTATACCAGGACAAGAGTTTATCTTTGTATCTTAGACATGATTTGGCTCTTCTCGTTCATAACTATGCTCTAATCATTTGTAACTGAATAGGATGATCCCATAATGCTTGAAACAAATTTTTTTTAAACATGAGGGGTAGCTATTTTACATGTGAATAGCATCTCTGGGGAAGACTTGTATTACATGGGGTTTCATGTCTTGACAACATCCATGGCATTGTAGGAAGGTTACTAATCTAGAGAAAATAAATTCACAATCCTAGTTATATCCCTACTGAATATAATTCTTGAATTGGGAACAGCTTAAAAGATGAACTGAAATATCATTTCATATTATTCTTATTAAGAATCATAACAGACTATTAATAATATAGCAGATTCTAGTCAAGTGTAAAGGAACAATATACACAAGAAACAATCACTTTTTTTTTCTATGTATGACAATAGCACCCACCCAATAAAATTTTAAACATTCTTAAAATTTTAATACTATAAATTCTATGAAACTTTATGTTGAAGAAAATTGTATCCCTCTACTTCATTTTAAATATTAAAGAAAATGAATAAAACAACAAATGTTCCCAAAAAAAAGGAATCCAAAATAATATTACACCTTGAATTAAAATTACTAAATTCCATATGGTAAACAAACTTCAGTACTCGGTAAAATACATAAACAATAAAGATCGGTTAATTGATACTTTGGCCTTACTAGTGTAAGTTCCATAAAATATTTGAAAGTCAATAAACAATGGAATGCTACAACAAAATAATACAGAGCAAGACATCTATAGACATACCAGATACTCAATAGGGTATTGCAATTGTATGTCCTATGCGGTCAGTGAACTGCTGAGCTACATAACCTGCAATGAAGTAAAAGTACAGCAAACCCCAAATAAGCTTGTATGTCAACTTAGTGCTGGTATAAAAAACATCCATTACATGACTGTTTATCAATAGAACTCTATAATTAACATTTGGTCAAAATATGTGTAATAAACATTTAGGCTTTATAAATCCATGATATCAAATGAATGTTTTGTTTTTAGCATGGAATAATTTTAAGCAATGACCTTTGAGACATTAATTTGTGAATCATGTTTTTAGCACACACAATATTTTAATGGACAACGAAGTATAGAACATGGAGGAATCTATAATTATTTTATTCATCTTTAAAGCAACCATCTTTTATAAAGAAATATTTGAGCTCAACTAAAGGTTTTATTTCCTATATCAAAATATACGCATTGAATTGGATTACAATCATGGTGCAGACAACACTGCCATTCCCTCAACAATTTTGTATCTACTCACCCAGCCAAAATCACTCTTCCTAAATTAATAAATTATTAATACGATGGGTATATTTATTTTAAGGTTGTAATTGAAGTATAGTTAGAAATTGGAAATGCTCTGGCAGATTTGTATGCAGTGGAATGTGGAACCCTAGGCTTAGCTTGTGAACTCTGACATAATTTTTGTAAAGGAATGTAGAACCATAGACACTGCGTGTGAACTGTTTGACTGAATTGCTCAAAGAAATATGGCCTCATGACGTGCCATGATCTCTAAATGCACAAGATAGACATATGAAAAGACCAATTAAACTTGCTCTATATTACTATTGTTATGATGGTTATTTCACCATTTCCTCCTGATATGGGACTGAATCCATTCAAATGGAGGGTACAAATGTGGTAAAGATGAAGGAAATGAATGTGTTGGGTTTCTATGAAGAATTACCTGAAAAAGATTTTTCCCTTCGTTCCTCTTCCTCAAACTCTACTTTGAGTCTATGAAGAATTACCTACAAGGAGATGTACCAAGAACCTTAGAGTAGTCATAGGGTATTAGAGTACTATCAGATACAAGTCTTCAAAAGACTTTGAAAAGTATAAATTTGACAAAATAGAGAAATATTTAGTATCTTATTGAGCTTCACTTTGTTTCGAGAATAGTTTAATATTCTCTACTAAACAGGGCCAACCATGTGAAGGTGGAAGCTCATTTGGCCCCACCCCCCCCTCCCCCTAACATCACTCTACATCCCCCGTTAACATCTAACATTCATTCATTCTTTCAACCATTAATAAAATGTAACATTCAATCAATATCACATGATAACATTCATTAACACATTAGATTCATTAACACACAACATTCATCAATATTCTGCATTAACACATAATTCATGAACATTCATTAGCACATAATTAAATTCATTGAGACATAAAATTCAATCATTATCAATTAAGGTATGTAGATGACAATCATTTCTTTTTTTTCTTTCTAATTTTTTTTTCTATGTAAGCTCTAAGAGGAGCATTAGTGTTATCATCAATTCCCCCCTCATCAGTTGTTTTGTTCTCTATTCTTGATGATCTCAAATTCCTATGCTGCTACAAAGGGGGGTCCTCTGCAATAACAAATAAAAGAGTTAAATTAAAAATATTTTATTATAATTGTTACAAGTATTTAATTATTTTAAAGAACATAACTGTGGTGCTCTTTACCTGATCTAGCCACATCATTTTGTCTGGACTCAACCTCAACATGCTCATGAACACCGACCCCTCAATCCTCTACAACTGTTATACAAAATGTTACGTTAATCCAAACACCAATTGCAATTACATATAAAAAATTTAATAGAAAATGTATACCTCCACCACTAGGATGCACATCATGTGAACCTTCATCATGCACAGATTGTGTAGAAGGATTGTCAGGCTACATTCCAATATCCTATGCATTGTTATCATTGCTTGCTTAAAACAGATATACTCACTTTATATTGGAACTTAACATCAAATAGACTAATTGGTAAAGTATTCAATTTGAAATAAATTTCATTTAGCTTATTTACCTGTGGCTCAGATGCATCATTATTAGAACCTTGCGCACTGATTTCAACTCGTAGTCGTTCAGCCACAGCTCTATAGCCTTGTTGGAAGCCAATTCTCTTGTCCTCTTCTGTGAGGCATCTATTGAACTCTAAGCCCTACATTTTTGCTTGGTATGGTGAATTTTACTTACATTGTTTCATCAAAAAAAAATTCCTTGCAATATATAAAAAATTTGATACAATTTTTCATTTACTAATACTTACAACTTGTGCTTGAAGTTTCAAAAAACCACCAGAGCCGAGCTTGTGTGTCCTGTGCTTTTCTAGTCTTGCCTTTGTTGCCTTTGATGTGTCAAGCAATCTATGAAAAGTTTGAAATATGTTAGATCATATAAATATAGAGGTTAATTAGTACATAATTACATTCTCAACAGTATCGCATACCTTGCTCTACTCTCTACTAGTGTAATTTCCTTTTTCATGTCAGCTTTATACTTTCCATCCAAAATCGGAGCCTGCCACTCAGCCTCAGGAACATAGGGCAGACGCTCGTGCTTGGGGTTAACCTGTAAATTTTTCTTATACTAGTCCCTAATATACTTCAAACATAAACCAACTCTTTCAAGGAGCCTGTTTCTCTCGAATACACGACGTCCAAAAAGCTGGGTCATACTCTCTACAAGATCATCCTTCAACTTTTTTTCTTGGTTATTCCACCTTTTAAGTAAAAAAAAACATGTTAGACTCATAAATGAAGTGAAGCTACCTTTAACATAGTTCAAGAAATGGATGAAAAGGAAAACTATTCTAGCAATGATATGAAATCAAAATAGTGGTTTGGGGTTTTAGTTAGGATATGATGTTCCACCATGTACGTAGGGTGGGCCTGAATATCTGCAAACACTCATCACCAAGAAGAAGACAAGGAAGAAATGCCAAAAGGTAATGCAGACCCTGAGATAGGAGAATTCTTAATGTTTAGGAGAGGTGAGGAATGGACACCACAAGTAAGTATTTTCAGGACTAATTGTTTAATACAAGGTGAAGTTTATAAATTAGTCATAGATTCAAGTACTTGCAGCAATCTAATATCATGGGATGTTGTCAATGCTTTGAAACTACCTATTCAACACCATCCTAGGCCTTATTATACTACATGGGTGGAGGAAAATCAAAATTTCATAGTGCATTATCAGACCATGTTAAATTTCTCAATAGGTGGGTACTCTGATTAGATTCTATGTGATGTTGTAAAAATGAATTGTGCACATGTTATCCTAGGAAGATCTTGGCAAGTTTCTAGGAAAGTGTTACATGATTGCTTCAATAACATCTACCAAGTGTGGAGTAATGGAAAAAGGTTTGAGTTGATACCATTGCCTTGCAAGGGAAATGAATCTCTCCTTATAGGAAGAATCAGAGAATTGGATACAGGTCAGATAGGGAAAAGCATAAAGTTGGAACAGCAAGTAGTGGAGAATAAAGGACAGAGAATTTTGAATTTTGTGACAGAGATAAGGACAAGATTTAAAGGTGGTGAAGGAGTGTTAGTGGGGGATTGGTATTGTCCTATCAAAGGACATGAAAAAGACAATGAAAAGATGGTGCAGCAACAGTTGGAAGGACAGTAGGGGTACTACCCCAAACAGGCAGAAATAAAGACTGTCCAGACAGTCAAGAAAACAACCAAGGCAGCAATGGTGACTGCCCCAAGGGTAGGAGTTATGATTTCTAACAAATGTTTGAATGTTTTACATTCAGGATGTCAGTAGAAGAGACATTTTACCTTAGGAGGTTTCATTCCTATGCACCATATGCAGAGATATGGAGGAAAAGAAGCAATTTATGCCAGACACGGTTCTTGGGACAAGAACATCTCTAAAGGTGGTGAAATTGATGCAGGAGCATCATATGCTTGTCAAAGGCACATTGGAGATCCAAGGCATTACAGAGGTCATGGAGCATCTCCTGGATTCAATTGGGCAATCCTTCAACCAATCATGGCACATGGAGGCATTGGAAGTCATGAAATTGCATAATGTCCTCATGGATTTCTATGTTGAAAAAAAGTTGTAATTGCATCTTAGGGTTGCCTAGGGTAGAAAATACATTGGATAGGGTCCTATAGGTTATCATAACCTTACCATGTCATTACATAAATCAAAAGATTCAATAAACTCTTTAAGAGCATAGTTTAGTAGTTTAAAATTTGAAATTTGAATGTTAACGGCTATAAAGCCATTTTGGAAGGAAACTCCATAATTCAAATTTTAAGAAGGATTAGAAAATGAAACTAGTTGGAGATGGTTAAGAGGGGTAGTTACCATTCCTAGGTCTATAAATATGTTTTTGTACGGACTGGAAGATATAATGGACGGACTGTCTCAGAAAAGTGAATAGAAAAAACTTGGTTTGAACAACAATTTGAAGCATTCTTGGTTTTTCTGCATATCTTTGGATTGGGAATGTATTGTGCTATCTTACCAAACATTTTTTGATGATAATAATCAAGTCTTGAATCCATTTGGTGAGTTTTTTGTTCAATTTTATTCACTGCCTGGTTGTAGCAGACAGTTTTCAAGCAATTTTGTAGTTTTTTTTTCATTAAATCATGCTCATCCCATGAAATGTCCACTATTTCTTCATGGAATGGCACTCTTCTAACATGTACAAATGCTTCTAACTCTGTAATGAATATCTAACTAGAATATTTGGTGGTCACCAATAATAAAAAGGTGAAAACAGGGGTTAAGGATTGAAGGGACAGTCCTATAGAGAGAGATTTTCCTTAAGGAGGGAAGTGTTTGAGTTTTGATTCATGGTTATGATGTTGAAAAATTGATTTTTTCACTTGGAATTAGTCAAAGAAGTCGTTACACATGTGAGATTGGTGATACCTTAGGAACAAGGGTTTATAAGGGATGAATTGAGGTTTTTGGGGATGGGAAACCCATAGACTAAAATTGATTGTGTATTTGTCTAATTGAAGGCATTTGATGAGCCTATAAAAAGTTTGAAGTCCATACATTAAGTATTGCTCTATGTTGCTTTGTAAATGCACTAGTTGTTCCATTGTTAAAGACAGGGTCATTGTGAAGAAACTTTGATTTTTGCCAAAGGAAGCCCATCCAATCTTGACATATGTTTTATATAAGGATAAAGGGTATTTGAAAAAGTTATTTGTTCAGAGAGTCACTTGAGAAAAACAAAAGATATCTACCAATTTACCTTGCTGCTGTTATAGAAATTGAAAATTGTCATTGACAACATTTTGGTTTGCTATGCGTTTTTACTTTAGAGGTGTTGAAACTTGAAGGTGATGTTTGGAACATGTTAGATATGCTAAAACAAACCTATTGAAGCCTTGAAACCTCCTAGAGTTGATTATTTGTAGATTTTGCCCATCAGGACCTAGAAGGGTCACTTGGAACACTTCTACAATTTTGCTCATTTTGGGTTGTTTAAAGGGTTCATCATTCTATCCTCTGCATCACTCCCATTTTAGCACAAGCAGAGAGAATGTTGACAAAGGTTGTGAAATTAGGATTTACACCTACCAAGTGTATTTGATTAAAAGTTTCTACAACCTTTTCAACAAATCCATCTTGTGCATATCTTGCAATTGTTGCAGTCCACGAGACCACGTTTCTCTGAGGCATTCTCTCAAATAATTTATGTGCCTTGTCTATGCTTTTACATTTTGCATATATGTCTATAACAGAATTTCCAACTATAATATCTCATGAAAACCCCCCTTTCATTATGCTTTGATGGATATCCATACCCTGTTCCAAAGATCCTATTTTGGCACAGACAAGGAGTATGTTGGCAAAGGTTATGGAATATGCATGGAGTAAGAGGAGTTATAGAATGAATAACTTTGTGAATCTTCCACTGTAATAGACCAACTTTGTGAATCTTCCACCGTACTAGACTAGCTCAGTTATCTTCAATAAAAATATTTGTTAAATATGGAGAGGTATCAATCTTAAGGCATCTAACTTAATTTCATTGTGTAATACATAAACCCAACATCTGAAATAGGCACCTTGAGGTTGATGAACTGAGCATTTAACGGATCTCTGTTTTAAACTTTCAAAGATATCTGCATTAGTTCTTATTTTCACATGTTCCCTTCTTTCTTCTTCCTCCCTGCAGCCTCCTTTCAAATGAGTTTCTCTTCTCCCTTCTATATCTCATGTTTGAGGGAGTCACAACTTTTCATTTCATGCCTTTTGACTATTCGTTAAAGTTAATTTTATTCTTTTAAATTTTAATTTTAATCTTATTTTTATCCTTTTGTATTTTACTTTATTATTTTTTATAATTAAATCCTATTCAAAGAGGGGACATTACGATGACAATTTGGTAATTTGGGGTGAAATTGCGTAGTTCTTTGAATAACTCCATGTAGGCTAGTCTAGTTGAGGTGTTTAGGCATGCTTAGGAAGGCATTTTGCATCCACTTAAATTTAATCTTTAAAAGCTATTTATAACTCACTTATGAGATCATAGAATCAGATTTCAGAGGCATTTCTCTCATGGTCTATATCAACATTCAGTACTCTCTTCTTCTTGAATTAACATGTTTATTCCACTATCATAATTTTGTGGGGATACATCAAAACTCCTCGAGATCCTTGTGAAAACATATATAGTAAGGGCTGTAGAAAAATAAAAACACCAAACCAAATAATCAGCCCCCATAATGTAAAGCCAATATAGGAATTCATGAAATAAATTTAGCGGCTGAATTTGACTATGTTAATTGTCAATGAAAACATCATCTTGTAATTGTTCTATCTAATGTCCTTTTTTTCAAAATGAAGCCCAGTTGAAACCCAAAATGCCCATCATATATTTAAATTCTTTAAGTGGATTTTGGGAATTTTGCACTAAGGAAATGGGATTAAAATTATAATAGAGGGCCTCAAGTAAAGTGAAAATATAAAAGGAGGTCTCTAATCATTAAATTTTATTTTAAATAATTCCTCTCAAAATATCAATCAAAATTCATGAAGGAAATTTGAAGATTTATATCTTTTAGATGAAATTTCTATTTAAAAAAGGCAAAGTGAGGAGGACGCATATTGATATCTTCCTCCTCACTTTTATTCAGTGGTGATAGCCATTGAAGAAAGGAATGATATAACCACATTCAAAGTGGTAGAATAGATAAGTTCTTTACAATCTCATGAGAAGTATATGCAATGTTCTACAGAAAGCTTGGTGCAAGCTTTCCAATCTCCTACAAAAATTGAAGAAACTCTCCCACGATTTATATCTTTTGGACAAAATTTCTATTTAAAAAAGGAAAAGTGAGGAGGACGCATATTGATCTCTTCCTCCTCACTTTTATTTAGTGGTGATAGCCATTGAAGAAAGGAATGATCTAACCACATTCAAAGTGGCAGAATAGATAAGTTCTTTACAATCTCATGAGAAGTATATGCAATGTTCTACAGAAAGCTTGGTGCAAGCTTTCCAATCTCCTACAAAAATTGAAGAAACTCTCCAAAGACTCTTCCTCACCCAAATAAATTCCAAGGAAATTTTAGCTAATAGAGGACATGGTAGAGAACAAGGAATAGGAAGTGGATCACTGAATCATTCAATGCAGGTGTTCTAAACAATATGGACATGAAGGGAAAAAAGATTGACTTGAATAAGTCAAAAGACAATTAATTAAAGTCTTCCAAAGATGCAAAGTACTCTACATTCTTTGCGTGCATTTTGACAAAAGAACACCAAAAGAATGTGTGGTTCCTAAATAGCAGCTATTCAAATCATATGAAAAGTAAATATACCCTCTTTGTCAAATTAGATGATTCATAAGAAGTCTAACTTAAATTTAGTGATGATAAAGAAAATGATGTAATGGGTAAAATTACCCTTGCAATGAAGACTAAGCAAGGAGAAATTATTATATTCATGATACTTGTGCCAAAACTAAAACATAATCTTTTGACTATTGGGCAGCTAGTAGCATAAAATTACAAAAGTGTATTTGAAGATAACCATAGAAAGATATTTAATAAATCAGATAAATATCGCTTGTAGCAAAGTCTTGTATGATAGAGAATATATTATTTCCTCTCCCATTGGTTTCCACTAAGATGCATGCATTCATGGTAATAACAGATGATTCGTGGTTATGGAACCAACAATATGGTCATTTTAAATTTCAAGGATTAAGTTTGCTTCACAAGAAGAATATGGTTAGAGGACTTCCTACAATTCAATCCAAAGAATAAATTTGTTCAAGGTGTGCACAAGCACCATCATGATAATTTTTTAGTGAACAAATCATGGAGGACAATATCTCCAATAGAGCTTGTGTGTTGACATTTGTGGTGATATGCAAGAGGAGAAATTGGGTAAGGATATTTATTTTTTAACTTTTATTGATGATTTCCTTGCCACACGTTGGTTTATTTTCTTATGAAGCTATCTAAGGCTTTTCAATGCTTCAAGAATTATAAAGCTATGCTTGAAAAGAAAATTGGGTATTATCTCAAAATACTCAAACAGGTAGAGGGGGAGATTTTACTTCCAAGGAGTTTTTTTATTTTGCAACAACTATGTCATAAAGAGAATTTACTGTGGCTTATACTCCCAAAAAAATGGTAATGCAAAAAAGAAAGAATGGTACCATTATGAAAATGGCATGAAGTATGTTGCAATCAAAATGTCTTCCAAATAGTTATTAGGGGGTTGTGGCAACAATAGTATATATTTTGAATTGAGATCCCACAAATTCAATCAAGAACATCACTCAAAGGAAACTCAAAGTAGTCATAATACTTTTGTAGCTCATTTTCATGTATTTGGTTGTCGAGCATTTATTCATATTCCAATTCAAAGGAAGATGAAGTTGGATACAAAATCCCAACTTTGTATCCTTGTGGGATATTCCAATGTAACTAAAGGGTACAGGTGCTATAATCCTAGCACAAAAAATGTTTTTGATGAAGGGAGAGTCTGTCAATGGAAAAATGGTGTACAAAAAAATATACTAATAATCATGGGCATTGAAGATGGTAGTGTTCCTCCTCCCCACAAGCTCAAGTGGAAGTTCAAGCTCTAATAGGAGCTCAAGTTCCAGTCCACCATGTTCTTCTAGTAGCACAAATTCTGATGATAATTTGCATTAAGCATAAACTCCAAGCTCTTCAAGAAATGCACAAAGACTATTTGACATTTATCATAGGACTACAATATAAAACCAATCGTTAATTTTTCTTTGTTTAGTACAATTCAAGTGGAACCCTCTATGTATGAAAATGTAGTCAAAGGAAAAGTATGGATTAATGCTATGAATGATGAGATGAATGCCATTAATAAAAATAAAACATGGAAATTATTTGCAACTTCCCAAAGATAAACAAGTGATTCATGTCAAATGGATTTATAAGGTGAAATATCATGTTGATGGTTCAATAGAATGACACAAGGCTAGACTAGTCACCAAAGGATTTGCACAAACACCTCAAGCAATTTACAGAAACTTTTGCTACAATTTTTGGACTTGATACAATCAAGATTATATTGGCTATTGCTACACAATACAAGTGGCTAGTATCTCGGATAAATGTAAAATCTATCTTCCTTAATAGTTATACAGATAAGGATGTCTATGTGGAACATTCAACAACCTATGGGCTATAAAATTCTAGGCAAAGAACAATTAGTTTACAAGTTTTTAGAAAAAACACTTTATGGGTTGAAGCAAGCTCCCAGTGCCTAGTATACAAGGATTAGCAGTTATTTCTTGAAGAACAGATTTAATAGAAGAAACTAAGAGCCAACCTCATATGTTCAACATATTGATTATGATATTCTCATTGGTTGCCTTTACGTCGATGATCTTATTTATATAGATAACAACAAAGCTCTCATGGAGAAAGAAATGAAACAGAAATATGAAATGTCAAATATAGGACCCATGCATTATTTCCTTGGTGTGAAAGTTCAACAAAAATTAGAAGGTATATTTATCAAACCAAATATGTAATTTTAGAATATCCCATCCAAAAATGCTCAACCCTCGTTCTATTAGCTACTGAACTTCTACAGCTTTAATTGATCATACAAAATTATTTGGTGTATTGATAGTTAAAAGAATTTTTAATTAAAAAATCATAACATAATTTTTAAACACTACTATTTTTTGGTGCACTTTTATACAGTGGATATCGTGACATGCCCTGGTTGGTTAACTTTAGAATATCCAAAAATTCTCAACAACCATTCTATAACTGCTGTACTTCTACAGCTTAAACACTTCATACAAAGTGATGCAGAACCATCGAATTGTCATCGTAACTAAAATGGTAATAGTTACACCCTAGTGACAAACATGTAGATTTATCAAAAGACTCAGTGCAGTCTTGAGAGCCTTCTACAAGGCATTTTTAGATTTGTGCACTGTGTTGAGTGCTTTGTTGAAATGAAGGACATCGTCAGAGGAATGTTTAGGTTTTTAAATGATATTTGTAAACCCTAGCTGGGCTTGTGACTATATCATTTGAAAGCACAGTCCAAGGCATTTTTAGAATCTCCATGAAGCACAATGTTAATGATCGGTCTTATGACCTAGAAATATAAAGAATAATGTATGACAATAATACAACAAAGCTTTCACCTATCGGTGCTATCAAGAGTTTAAGGAGTAGTGTTCCATTTAATGGAGGCATTGATACAAATTAGTGTACAATACAGAAGCAATGCCTGAAGTACCTAAGTGCATGATAAAGGGAAGAGAGGGCAACACAAAAGGAGGAGGAAGTGAAGTTTAAAATCATACCTTTCTCAGCCTTTTGGATTCTGAATGTACAATGCCTTTCACCGTAGAGATGCCTGGCCACAGAGATCTCCTCGTCCAACATACAAATTATCCAACGGATGCAAAAATCCCTCTCGGTGCTATTGAACATAGAAATGACCAACGTTTTCTTTTCTTTTTTCTTATATCTCGTTAATGTCGCAATTGCGATGTTGTCGGGTTATAATTGAAAAAAAAAGCCAAAAACATATAAAATTTGCCCGCCGTCGCAAATTGTCATCGCAATTTCACCCCAAATGTATTAGTGAGGCATGCTAGAGATCAAAAAGTTGCTGAGTTCCTCTATGAATCCATATTCACCAGATTTGGAGTACCAAGGGAGATACTCACAGATCAGGGAGCACTGTTCACCTCAAATCTTATAATAGAACTAATGCAGGAATACAAGGTGTGCCATGGGAAATCTTCCCCCTATCATCCCCAGGCCAATGGTCAGGCTAAAATCACAAGCCAGGAGATATTATCTATTTTAACCAAGACAATTGCTGATCACAAAAAGGACTGGGCTACCCATCTTCCTGAAGCCATATGGGCCTACTGCACAACATGGAAAACCACCACAGGGTTTACTCCTTTTGAGTTGGTGTATGGAAAATCAGCCTCAATGCCTATTGAGTTTTAGCATAAAACACTCCGAACAACCTTGGATTTGGACATTGATCTCACCAAAGAATAAGAAGACAGATTACTGCAATTGAATGGATTGGATGAATTTAGGAAGTCTGCACTTCACAATATGGAGTTGATACAACAACAAAGAAAAAAATGGCATGACAAGTTCATCCGAGACAAGCAATTTTATGTGGGTGATTGGGAACTGTTGTATGATTCAAGATACCAGCATACACCTAGAAAATTTCAAACCAGATGGCTTGGGCCTTATAAGATCATATCCGTATTTGACAATGGAGCAGTTCAGGTTTCAACCATTGACCCTATGAGATTCAAGTTACTTGTAAACGGGCACCGCCTAAAACTCTACAACAAGCTTGTCAGTCCTAAAGAGTTCCTGCAGTAGTTCCAGAGAAAAGATGACACACACGATCCTGTAGCCATAGAATCTGGGTCTCCTTACCAAAATTCTGCCGATTCTTGATTCCATTCAAGAACACCATAATAAACATTTCACATTTTGTGGAATTATTTATCCATAATAACTTTCATTTCACCTTCTCTCTTTTCCACCCATCCACTCCATCCCATCACTTTATCAATGCAGATGTAATCTTTCAGAACACTCTTCCTTCAACACTTCTAGGTTCGTGCCACATACACTCATACATATTTTATTTTATTCATTAATTTTTAGGAGTTTGTGTCATTTTAATTTTATACTCTTGCATACCTTGTCTTGGTGGGACCCATGCCATTACTTAGTTGGGGGGGGGGGGAAATATTCTATTTTCAAATTTCAAATTAGCATGTAAAAATTGAAGTTTCTTGTCTTTACGAGATGACTACCATAATGTCTTGCTGATCTGTCCTTCTGTGATTCCGTCGTCATATTTTTAGTGAAATTAAAGATATTAAAAGATTAAGTTAATTTCTAATGATATGCCGCGATGTGTTTTGGGTGGCAGCCCTTGGCACAAGCGAGCTATTATGAGATTTTATGCAAAGAACATATCATGAGATTTCGTGCAAAAATATTTAATTTCATGAAGCAAGTTGCAATTGGTACACCACCTTTTTCGACTGCAACATCCTGTGTTGTAATACTTTGAATTTTGTGATTTACCATTGTTGAGCTCTGTGAAAATATCAAGTTTTGGGAAATTCAAAATTTTTTGACCGTAACAATGGGAGGAGACCTTCAAGGGCATGAGCCAGTGGATCACAGGGTTTTGTTGAGTGACACATCCAACTATGAATTGTTTATGAGAGGATGGCTAGATTACTGCCTAAGTCTTAAGGGGTTTGACAAAAAAATTACTCTGCAATTTCTAACCACCTTGAAGGATGGATTTGCGGTTGTCAAGGGCTTAAATATTGAATTTATAGAGGATGTAGTGGTTGAAGTAACTGGTTTTCCATAGGAAGGCAATCAATGGGTGAAAGACTTTGACCTGCGTTCGGCTAGGGCTTAGTTCACTTTGCATGATGACCACCAGTTAGACATCAACAAGAAGCAAGGTACTTGGTGACTATCTTTGCCTCTAGAATTTATTCAACCAGCTACATTCATTATCTAGTACTTCACCTATGAGGGATGCTACAAGTATTTGCATGGTTTGCATTTCAAAATTTTGAGTCATCTTCGACACGAAAATAGACCGGTAAATCTTCCTAGCTTCCTATTTAACATTGTGAAA
>BSBK01005602.1:0-157500 GCA_027943335.1 Chamaecyparis obtusa | reverse complement strand
TCTCTGAGTTTGAGGAAATTAAAGATAGGAAGGAGGATGAAAGTACTCCAGAGACTGATTGTAAGCCCAAAAAAAGGAAAATAATGGAGACCCAGGTTAGTCTAGAGGTGGATTTGAGTGGCTCAGGTCGTAGGAGGTCAAACAGACTTGCCAAAGAGTAATGTAAAACTAGGCTATTGGAATGGCATCTAAATAAAATTCCATGACTGAAAAAGACTCCCAGACCACTAAGTCCATGAATGATTCCTTGGAGGATCACATGAGTCCCCCTAGGACTAGTAACATCCCTATTCCCGACCCCAAGCAAGCCATGGAAACCCTCAATATTCCTACCCCACCCCTAAGTCCTGCTCAAGATCCCTAGGATAAGCCCCCTACCTCTGATTACAATACCGAGGCCCCAGAGGATGAAAACAATGTCAAAGGTACTCTTAAAAGCAGGTTCACAAACTTGGACAAAGATATTGCAAAGATCGAGGAAAATATGCAGGAGCTGATGAACCAATGCATGCTGACCAACAAATTTGGCCTGAAAGTTATGCACGCTTTAGCTATGACTCTCTATCATGTGCAAGAAAATCTGGCAGGTGGTACTCTAGAAGCGAACAAGGACAACAAGGATCTTTTCCTATTTCTGCAAGAAGAATGGGCAAGGACCCTGTTGTCTAATTTTGACTAGGCCTAGCCCCAAGATCCCCTGTTTTGTGGTTGGGGTTAATGTTAGTTTTTATAGCTTTCTGTTCAGCCCTGTGTGGCTTTTAACTGATACTTTACATGCTACTGCTCGGTCGAGATACTCTATTTTAATTTGTTTGATTAGTATTATGGTTTATGTTTTTGATAGGGGAAAATTTAGACTTGGTGATTATACTGTTAAACTGTTATATTTTCTTTGACTGGTTACATTAATGTGCTATTAATGTGCTACTAGTCCTTTGTTCCTCGGGCCAGCTCCCACTTGCTGCTTTATCTATCAAAAATAGTTGTTTTATCCATGTCATATTTGAACAATTAGCAGCAACAACAATATATTTTGCTTCAATAGTAGACTGAGAAATACATGTGGGTGGTCCCACAATAGTGTGCCCCACTTTTTTAGACATGCTGATTTTTGCTAAAATGACACATTTTTAATAAAATATGATGATTTAAGCCTTGAGAGGTTCCATTTAAAAGAATTAATTATAAATGGTTAGCTAAAATCCTCTTAGATTAAGAAAACATTGATATAACATCTATACTCATCATTCATACCTATAATGGATTCTCTTTCTCACCTATTAAAATACTGACAAAAAATCACTTCGACTTTATGTTTTGGCAGATCAAATGAATCCATTTCAAAAAGCTATCTATTTAGTATGAAGCTATTTAGAACAAGCTTTCTAATGAATATAATTTTAATACATATTGAGTTCATTATCACTTTTAAATATTTCTTTAACTAAACATAGGTTGTTTGGTCATTCAACAGCTTGTCTCTTCAAGACTTTGGGAAAAATAGTAAATTACAAAAAAAAAAATATGAAAAAATATGTAGGAAAAGAGTATTTGTGTTACCTTTCTATAAAAGAAAAAAGAAAAAATGAATTTCGATATACACGGATCAAGTTAGAGCGATCCAAGTGACCTTATGTCTAAATTACAGTTACTGCCACTTTAGAACTTAATAAACTATGAAATATTGACCCAAAATAAATGAAACCAATTGCATCCTTTAAATATTGAAGTTACAAATATAACCTTGAAAGAATTACATCATTATCATATTTTATAAAAAAGTTATGTTGATCCAAGTGACAGCAACTCCTTAAAAACACATTTTTTCACACAAACCACTTTTCGAAGGAGAAGGAAAAATAAATTTAAATGAATTTTAATTATTATTTTTAAATATATTTAGAAACTAAAGATAAAATTCTAAAAGATTCTAGTTTACATCATCTTCAAATTCCTAATATTTTTGCGGCAACAGGTGTTCGAAAATGAAGTTTTTTCTCAGAATGTTGATCCCTGTGTCAAAGTTGGCCAAAAAGTGGGACAAACTATTGTGGGACCCACTATTGTGGGACCACCCATGCATGTTTCTTACTTATCCAAGTAACTAACTTTTCTCCCAAAAATAATGCTCCACTGGTTGTGCTCTTTCGGTCATCTATATTTCCAGCCCAATTTACGTCTGTGTAAACTTGTAGTTAAAAAATATCTTGTTTCTTATACCATAAACCATAATTCTTTGTGTTCTTCAAGTATCTTAGAATCCTCTTAACCACAGTCATATGTGATTCCTTAGGATTAGTAGAAAATCTTGCTACAATCCCAACAACATGTGCAATATCCAGTCTACTATGCATAACTTACATCAGTTTACCAATCATTGATCTATATAATGTCTAATTTACCTCGGTTGACTGATCATCTTTTGTTAATTTGCATCTTGTGACCATCAGTGTACCTACTGGTTTTGAATCGTCCATACTAAAGGTCTTCAACATTTCTTTGATATACTTTGATTGTGTTATGAATATCCCTTCATTTTGTTGTAGAATTTATAAACCTAGAAAGAATTTAATCTCTCCAAACACTGACATCTCAAATTCCTTTCTCATTTCAGGAGAAAATGCTTTGTAAATATTACCATGTCCTCCAAATATAATATCATCAACAATGATTTTAGAAATAAGAATCTTGTCATCAATTTTTCCTTTCAAATATAAATTTCTATTATCACTTGTCCTCACAAATCCAATACTAATAATCTGATAAGAATGAAATCTTTCATACCATGCTCTTAGCGTCTACTGTAGTTTATACAGTGCTTTGTGCAATTTACATACCATATTCTACTTATTTGGATAAACAAAACCTTCAGGTTGTTCAATATAAAATTCTTTCTCAAGTATTCCATTCAGAAATATAGATTTAACATCCATTTGATATACTTTAAATCCTTTGTGTGTAGCATATGCAAGTAGTATTCTAACTCCTTCAAGTCTAGCAAATTTTGCAAAAATATCACCATTAATCTATACCTTCTTCTTATGCACATCCTTTACAGAAAAGTCTTGCTTAGTTCCTAGTGCCCTCACCATTCTCATTCAGCTTGTTTTTGAATATCCATTTGGTTCCAATTATATTTTTATCACTCGGTCTCAGTACCAATGTCCATGTTTTGTTTTTCTCTATCTGCTCAATTTCTTCATTCATGGGTTTAATCCATTCCTCATTCTCAAGTGCATCTCTAACATTTTTAGGTTCAAATTCACAAACTAAACATGTGGTCTGTCTCAACTTACTTCATGTCATCATGCCAGCTTACTTGCCTCTAATGATTTGGTTATGTGGATGGCATCTTCTCACAAATTTAGCTAATACTCACTCTCTTCTCTATTCATTGGTTGGTGCAGGTTCAATTCTTCCTGAGTAGAAATTTCCTATTCTCAATGTCTATAAGGCTGATGCTCGATGTCTTTATCCAGTTTCCTGGTAGCTTCTACCTATCACACAGGTAGAGGGGTAGGTAACTCAATGAATGTATATCTACCATAGTCATTTGGTTCTTTCCTACTTTCTTCATCATTTTTCTCAGAAAACTCATCAACTTTCACATTAGCACTTTCAATCATTTTGTTAGAAACCTTATTCAAACATTTGTAAGCTTTTCTCTTAGTAGAATATCCCAAAAATATTCCTTCATCACCTTTAGAATCAAATTTCCCATTCTATCATCTTTCAGAATGTGACATCTACTTCCAAAAATTCTACAATAACTTACATTAGGTGTGTACCCAAACCATAACTCATAAGGTGTCTTGTTTGAATCTTTCTTTAGTTGTACTCGGTTTAATGTGTATACAATAGTGCTAACAACTTCTCTCTAGTAAATTTGTGCAACATCTTTCTCAATCATCAGTGTTCTAGCACAGTTAACTATATATTCCTCCTTTCAACAATTCCATTCTTTTGTGGTGTTCTCGGTGCAGAAACTTGTCTTTTAATTCCATGCCATTACAAAAGTTAGTGAATTCATCAGAAATAAAGTCACCTCCTCTATCAGATCTTAAGCATTTTAACTCTTTTTCCACTTTCCTTTTCTACTTTAGCTTTATACCATTTAAACATTTTGAAACCTTTAGATTTCTCTTTCAAAAAACATAACTATCATTATCCTAGAGTAGTCATCAAAAAATAGAATAAAGTATATGTCACCATAATAACTTTGAGTTCTCATAGGACCACATAAGTTGGTCTGAATCAACTCCAAAATAGCTTTAGATGAGTAGGTCTTTCTCTTGAAACTAGATTTTGACAATTTTCCCATTTGACATTGTTTGCACATGATATGGTCAGGTTTAGGTAAGCTTAGTAAACCTCTAACTTTTCTTTTCTTACCGATCATAACCATGTTGTCAAAATTCACATGACATACCCTTTTATGCCACAACCACACATCTTCAGTTCTAGCCATTAAATAAGAAGTTTTAAACATTGTCTTGAAATAAAATAGATTACCTTAAGATTGCTGACTAGTGCCGATCAAATTTCCTATTCCATCATAGATCTTCACCTTCCTACTTTCAAATGCAACTCAGTGACCTAAGTTATTCAAATGTGCTACACTTAACAAGATATAGTTAAGTCCCTTCACCCAATATGCATTTTCACATTTAATCTTATTGTTCAACATGATAGATCCTTTTCCTTTTACTAAACATGGTGTATCAATTTCCATTTTAATAGATCCTCCATTATAGTATTCAAGGTATTCAATTTTATCCTAGTCACTAATCATGTGATGTGTACAGCCACTATCAATAATCCATGTATCATTCTTTCTAACTTTAGAGATACGTGTTGTTTCTACATACCTTTTTTCTTCTTCTGAATCTTCTTTCAAAGCTATGAATACCACCTCAATGTCTTTATCAGTTTCGGTATCGATGACATCATCATCATCTTGGAAACAAGGTAACATTCCTTCTTTCCTTTGTCTTTGTAGTCTTGGTTGTTTCTTCTATCATAGTGTCAGTTGCCTCTATGATCTCGGTTATCTCTTATGTCATATTTCTTTTCACCAGATTGGTCATTGTCTTTGTCATCATCTTTCTTGTTAGGATATCTTGCTAAAATATGATCAATTTATTTACAGTTAAAACATGCTAGAGGTAATTTCCCTTTATACATTCCTTTACCTTTCTACAGCCTTCTAGCCATAAGTGCTTCAAGTTCATCAAGTCCATCTTCATCACTGTCACTGTCACTTTCATTCCTTATCATTTGTTTACTGCTTAACTTTCAAATTTTCAAAGATGACATAAATGCAGACTCAATACTTGGTACAATACTGTTATTATAGTTATTCAACTCAAAAGTAGTCAATTTCCTAATTAGACTATCAAGTGTAAGAACATTACCTAGTGCAGATCTCATTTCATGAATTACAAAGATTCTAATAGCATAGATTGGTAGCAAGGTTCCTAGAATTTTACTCACAATAGTGTCTTCATCAATAACACCTCCTTCTCCTTGGATACCATTGACAACCTTCTTGATTCAGTTATTGTACTATGAAATATTTTCCCCTTCTTTCATCTTCATATCATCAAATCTTCCTCTTAGGCTTTCAACTTTTTCTCTCAACACATTCACATCTCCTTTGTAGACTAGTGTAAGTTTGTCCCACATTGCTTTTGCTGAAGTACATGCTTTGACATCTTTAAATTCTGCATCAAATAAGGAAAAATCAATATCTATAATTGTCATCTTGTGTTCATGTCTCTCTCTCTCAGCTAATCAATAGTCAAAGGTCCAATAGATAGTTGTATGTAATCATTAGTTAGATAGAATAGTGCAGATTCACCAATTCCTGATATATGCAATTTCATTCTACTTTGCCATGTTGTGAAGTTATCTTTGTTCAGCTTTGGCACCTCTCTCTTATACATCTTGTGATCTTTAGCTCAAGTCCTTCAAGCTTTCTTTTCAAGCACACAAGCTCTGATACCAATTGTTAGATAACTGAGAGGTGGGGTGAATCAGTTAATTCCAATTATCCTACAGTCCCAAACTCCCAGATGTATATATTCAAACTTTTTCAACCAAATAACCAACTTGATAAGATAGAAATAACAATCTTTCTATTCATTTACCAAATACTAGTAAATTCAATATCGTGTTTACTGATTAATCCAAATATGAAATGTGTAAAGTAAACTAACAATCCAATTGCATCAAATAACACATAACACAAGGATTTTAACATCAAAACCCTGCAAAGGGAAAAAACCACTTGGGATTGGTAACCCAAAATATTTCACTCTTCTGAAGTGAGCTCAGTTAGGAGCCAACCCTATTAAAGGTTACAATGCACACTATAAGGTGTGACCTAGTTAAAGGATTTATCACTACCAGTTAAATCTTGACCAACATTCACTATGGGGTCAAAAAGAAAACCATCAACATTCATGGAATGTCATATTAAAATACAAATAAGATTGTTAAGTCCACTTAGTTAAGAGATTTAGCTATAATAATGATTAAACTTATATAGTAGTGATCTGATTCAAATACAAATAAGATTGCAGATTTTTAAATCAAAGCTAAGCTCTAAATACCTCCTCTAATCAATAATCACTTCAATCCTTCATATCCTTTAACATATTTAACTCGGTCAACAATACTCTGACACTCGGTTATGCTTGCAGTTCTTCTCAGTTCTGTCTGTAACCAGTTTGATAAGTGGTGCATGAAAAATTCCTTCCATGCGATTTCTCCTGCTATCTTAAATTATTCTAGAATAAACAATGAATCTTACGTCTCTTTAAATATACATCATAAACCATTTTCATCTCATCCATTAGATTTTTCCTCTTAATCTTCATTGACCATTTTGCCACTTCAAGCTTCCTCGATAGATGTGTCTCTAACATGTTTCATCCTTCTCCATTTGATCATCTTTGAATTTCATCAGCCGTTAGATCCTCATAACTAACATTATCTTTTAAGTTAGAATCATACGCAATATGCCAGCTCATCAATTCAGTCATTTGTTATAAACTTTCATTGTTTCTCTCACTCAGTAAATATAGAATGTGTCAGTGAATACTAACTCAGTTATTACTGATACTCGGTATACACTGTAGTGGATCGGTGTATACAAAAATCTTCAATTACTGACCACAATAACTTGTTCAATTCTGATCTTCAATACATAAAAAAATCATGTAATACAATCAAGTCAACAAAATGATGCCATAGACTTATCAATAAGTTACCCAATGTATACCTTAGCCATATCTCCATATCCATCTCTTCTTCATGTAGATATCTCTTTCCTTTACCATTTTTCTTCTTCAAATGTTTGTAACCATCATGATAAGTATAGTCAAAACTAGTTGACATCAATGAAAACATATTGACTTATTTAATTACCTTACATATCACTTTAGTAGTTTGGTGATCTCTAATCACTGTCTTTCACTTGTCCTTTCAGTTCATTAGATTATTCAATCAGTTTTAGATTATCAATACATACATACCTTTTAAAATAATATTTGAAAGTTGGATGCCCCACTTTCCACTCTGTCAAAATTGTGAAAATGATGGTTTCGGCGGGGTTAAAACCCCACCAAAATGTTAACAACTTACTTTTGATCAAAAGTAAGTTGTTAACGTTTACTTTTGATTGAAAGTGATTACAAGACTTTCGATCGAAACTTACTTTCGATCAAAAGTATGAAATTTTGTTATTTTGATTGAAAGTAAGTTACTTGCGATTGAAAGTATTGGGTACTTTCTATCAAAAGTACCCAGCTAAATCCACCTTCTTTGCAAATTTCGGGAGGAATTGCTTCCTCTGAAAAATTGTTACCCACTATTGTGGGTTCACCCAGTAATATATATAAACTTTTCCCTAGAATTATGTGGGTTAGTGAAATAATTTTTTTTGGATCCATAGTGTGCTTGATTGCATTATGTTTGATTCTTATCATCAATTCAAAATAATTTAAATTTCATTTGGAGTATATGTTAGATTTAAAGTTACTTTTGAAGTAGAGGTTAGAGGCTATTGGGTTGCATAAGTATCGCACTATAATAATATTTATGCGTTATTATTCATAAATAGTCCTTGAATATTCCTAACTATTTTTGTATATAAGTGATGAAGTCTGATAAATAATTGTGTAAAATGTTATAATAAATGTGAGCATAAAATAATGTAATTAAATTTAGATGACAAATGGATGATATAGATCATGGATCAAAATATACCATATTGAAGTTTTTATGAACTTAAATTTGATTAGAAAAAGATCTAAATTTAAAATGAAACATACTATAATTTAAATAGCTTGTATATCTCTACTAGTGATAATTTACTATCAATAGTTATATACTTTAAAATATGAAACTTGATTTTGATGGATCATTGTTAGAAAAAAAGTACCTAAAATGTCAATAGATGTATAATTTATTTTTTTGGCAAAGAGGTGGAAGCTTGCATATGTATTAGTATTAATATAAGGAAAATGTACATAGATATAGAAAAATAATGGCTCCAAAAAGCCAGATATAATCTAATCCCCGTCCATTACAAACATGGTTTACATAGCCAAATGTTTACCAAATTGAAACCCATTATAGATATGGCTCTTAACAGATGTCAAAAGATGTATAATTAAATGGATTCATGATATAAAAAAATATATCTAAACATGATTATGTCTATTGAAACACAAATTGTGTACAATCTTTAAATAATGATTTGTTCAATGAATGCTATAATGATTATTTTCACATATTATAATATTTGATTCATTATATTGAATATTGATTTGAATGTACATTTTAATCTCATTGACTTATACTATGTGCATACTTTTAGAGGAATACATAGGTTAAGCACTGATAAAAAAATTAATAAGATATTTATCTAGATTTATATTTTATATATAAAGGTATAAAACTTTAAAAACTTTGTTAAAACATGTCCATATGAAATAGAAAATAACTCCTTTGCACAAATGTAAATTGTAAGAACAAAAAAACAACAATGGTCCATAAAAGAATTAGATGACATGTAAGAATTTTTTGGCTCAAAATCTATTTAATGTTTACAAAGCTTACTTGAATAATTAACATATGAAATTCATTAACCATGTTTATAAATTGCATCCAACTTAAAATTAAGCACAATATTTAAGGTAATTGTGATTTGATTAGGGAGATAGTTAGCACTTAACAATATGTGAAAATGGAAGTAGTAGAACATTAAGAGAATTGATTGGGTAATTCAACCACATAATAAGTAGCAATGCAATGGACTATCATTTTGTGAGTCATCATTTTGTGGTCAACAATCACCATCTATAGAATCCTCCCATCCATCTTCTATTACATACATCTCCACAAGCATGAATTATATAGTAAATACACCATATCAAGAATCTAGTTACACGAACGATGGAATGGACATGTGACATATAAAATAGAGTCGATGGATGACATGATCAATGAGATTCATTTTCATTACATTGCTAATAAATGTTCAAACATTTTTTGGAACCCTGATAAGACCTAAAACCCTATAAATTCTTCACAATAAATACAACTGGCATTCAAACTTGATTAAAGATTTTGTTGGATATTTCATAAAAACATGCCCTATAGGCAGACGTTTTCCATTTCTTTGAAAATGAAACACTATTTCTATGTGAAATTATCGTACTGAATAAAGAAAAATTAGAACTTATTTAATTACTTACTAAATATAAAAAAAATATTTAAAAAAATATATTTTGTAGTTTTGTTTATAAAAATATTTTACCTTAACAAATATTCAAAAAATACTTTATTGAAGATATGATTTGAAAAGAAGAATATATATTTTTTGGAAATAAAAATAACTTTTTAATTTATACATACACATATATTACCTATATAGATATGTGTGAATAAATCTAAATGTATACACATGCAGACACACATTTACATAAATTTATGTACATATACCTATACATACATACCTACACATGTATATGTACATGTATATTTATATGTATATATGTATATATATACTTATATATACACATATACTTATTATATATAGATATATATACACCCATATATACATATATACTTACATACACCTATACATGTGTATGTGTGTGTGTGTGTGTGTGTGTGTGTATATATATATATATATAGAAACACACACACACACGCGCACACACACACACATACATATACATATACATAGGTACATATATAGTTATATATAGATACATATATAATTAAATATACAACATGAATGAAAATAATACCATCTAAAAGTAAACTAAAACACACAATGCGAGTGGAAATATTACCTTCTACAAGTAAACATAAATAAATATATAAGGAAGTGCGAAATATATGCAATTTGATGGATGATAGTTGCACCACAAGAGCAAGGTCATCAACATTAAATATACTATTTAAACAAATAGTATATAACAAAAAATGTACAACATAAGTGAAAAGAATACCATCTAAAACTAAACTAAAAATATACATCACGAGTGAAAATAATATCATCTGAAAGTAAACAGAAATAAATATACAAGGGAGTGTGACATCTATGCAATTGAATGAATAATCAGACTACACCACAAAAGCAACTATCGCCATTATATATTATTTAAACAAATACAACTTCACATAACTCATGTTGTACAAAGGAGTTCAATACACGATCTCTCTCTATTAAGCAGATACATGTCTATCCTTTTCATAAAGGAAAATCATAATAATATTCTTAGATTGGACTGTCAGCTCAGCTTTTACTTTAACTTTTGTAGGCATCACCTTGCTTTCTCTAACAATCTTAAGGAAGCATACTAGGGAGTTAATAACGGCTTACAAGAGAATAGAAATAAGACATCCTCTAGTGGAGTAGAACAACATTAGCAGATAACAACATCCTCCATATACAATCTGTAGAGTGGAGGATACTTGCTCCTCACATGGGCATTGATGGACTCTACAAACCGGCGGACATACACCGTATTAGTATTACGGTCATATGATTTCAGTGAACCTGATTTGTACTTTGCCATGTAACAAGAAAATATGAGTATCTTTTTGGCCTCCTCCGATGTGCTACATTCAACATCAATAGATGCAACATCGATATCTTCGGCTATTAATGACTTATCATGCGCATCCTTTCCACAACAATAATAACATGTAAGGAGTCCTGTATCCTCCTCCCTCCTACAATCATCATTATCATCTTTATATACTATATATATCATGGGCTACTAGCGACTTCTGCACTACAACACGACCAGCCTTCAATGAACATATTTGATTTCCATCATTGAAGACCCACTCTATGTAAATTGAGTCACAAGTTGAGCTACGTATCAAGCCACGGTTAGAGTCTCATTTGAACAAAAATGGTCCACGTTTACACACAATCTCATGGACCAAAGGGTTAGACAGTGATTCAAATTCAACAAAGGGTTGAAGCTGAGCTCTTGCACCTTCAGAAAGAAGAGCATCTAGTTTGCATCGGTTAACCAAGGATTTCAAGTCAACAAACCTTTCAAAGTGAGATTTTGCACTAGGCTCATGAATATTGTCCCTACTAGCTAAGGATTCACAGCTCGAATTAACTTATCCAGAATAGGCCTATTCTAGAGTAAGGACCTATTCTCGGATTAATTAATCCTCAAAACGAAAGCTGGAATAATCTATTCTACGTTTGGATTCCATAATGTGAAATTGGACTAAGAATTATTTTTCATTTTTTTAATTTTAATTTTTAATTTTTAATTTTTGAACTTATCATTTTTGTTATTGGGTTTTTAATTAAAATATATATGTATTTTTAACATATATATTTTTAAATTAAAATATGTATTATTAACTAAAAAAAATAAGATTATAAAAAAAAATTGTAAAAAGAATAATTATAAAAAATTTAAATTATAAAAAAAAATTGTAAAAAAAAATAAGATTATAATCCCTTAACCGTTCATGCACGGACCTTAAAAACTTATACATTTTGATGTAATTTCGAATCCATGAAAAGCTTATTCTTGGAATAAAATGAATTCCACCTTTTTTCATAATTACCTAATGCAAGCATTCGGCCGAAAATGGGAATTAGTTTTCTAATTCAAAAATTCAAAAAATGGCCACAAACAGTGAATTAGTTTATTCTTGCATTCAATAATGCCTATTCCAGGTTAATTCTAGGTGCCAAACGGGCCAGGGCCTGTTTGGTAGCAGGAATTAGGAAATGTTGGATTTGATCAAATGTTGGAAATGGTCAAATCATGGATTTGATAATCCAGTTTCTCATTCCAGGATTATGTTTGGACCATTTGGTTCCACTTTTTAAAATTGGAATTGGAATTTGAGTATGATTTTAAATTTTTTTTAGTGTTTTTGAATTTAATAATTCATTTTTATTAATGGAATTGAATTTAAAATGGAAGCGCAGACCATTTTAGGCAGCCAAAGTTGATGGCAGGCAACCAAGTTACAATCATTGATTGCGACCAAAATTTGAAAAAAAATTCAACAAAAAATTTGGAAAATAAATTTGAGAAAGAATAAAAAAATTAAAAAAATTAATTTTTTTTAAAAAAAATTCGATAAAAGAATTGAATATTTTTTCAAATAAATAACATAGTTACAAACCACCCAAATAAATAAAAAATAAATTAAATCCCTCCTCACACAAATAAAAAATTAAAAAATTAAGTGTAGATATGAAAAATTTAAAAATTTGCTTTGCCCCTAATTTCAAATTCCAATTCCACCTTTTCAGGTGGAAGATGTAAATGCTCATTTTGGGCAAAATGAGCATTTACATCTTCCTATTCTATTTTCACATTGCACTCCCAAATTGAGGATTCGGCAAAATCATAAATAACAAATATCAATTCCAAGCTAATTCCCGCTACCAAACGAGCCCTAAAAGATGCCTTATTTGTATTTCCTTATAAGCAAGTATACTAGCCTATTAGGGTTCCACAGTAGCTAAATGGAAGTTAGACTTGTGGAGAAAGTAAAGTAATGCCAACAAGAGTTGGATTGAAGTTAGAAATAATTGTGAAGGGATGCATCTCGTTCACTTCATATTGGTATTACCATATGAATATTGTAATGATATATTTTTTAAAAAATATGGATATTCATCTTTTATAGTTTCATAAATAAAATTTATATATTGTAATTAAATTATTTTAGTGATTATATTTAAGAATTATGTTACTTCAAATTTGAGTGGGTAAATTTTTAAAAGGTTTTATATGAGTCATATTGAATGTATGAATTATTGTTTAAAATAATTGAGTATTATCATAATCATTCAATGTTATTGGTTGTGCTATTTTGGTATAAATCTTTTAATATTTAAATTTTCTATTTTCTAACATAATATTAATGTTTGTTATTGATTCTATCTAGTAGAGTTGAAAATAAGATCAATCTCTCCATGAAGAGAAAATAAGATAGGAGATTTTGTGCGGTGTCTCTATTAAAAACCAATGTACTATCATTGAATCATTTTTTTGGAGTTATGTCCATTTCCAAATTTTTCTTTGGTTGAAAGTTGTAAAAATTCAAAGTGGCATTCCTTAAAATAACCAAATCTCTATAGCCAACTCTTACAAAAAAGCTAAAATTAATTTTAAAGCTATAAAATTCAAAAAAATTGAAACCTACCACCATCTGACCACTAGCTCCCTAGTCCTTTTCCATCGTAGTTTTCAAAAGAGACAAATATGAAGATATATAAAACACTCATACAAAGACTCTTGTTGTGCATTTTTTTGAAATAGGTAAAATTCATGAGCTTCAATATGGATTAATTAGTTTTTTCATGAATCATATTTTTCTAAAGTTTGTATTTTTTCTTAGCTATATATGTGTAGTTCTTATTGTGGCACATTTGAAGCTCCACAACTTACAAAAAAAACTTAGAATTAGGTACTATATTTTGAACAATAATATTTTATCATAATTACGTAGTATCTAGAATAATTTATTGCTTTATATTATGATTTTTTTAGCCTCACATTTTTTGTAGCCCGTTATTCTAATCTAATTTGTAAATAGGTCTTTTTTTAGTTTCTAATAGTCATCTAATGTAGAATAATAGTCCAAGACATTGAAATAGAAGCTACTAAGCTTATGGTTTTGTAGGATGATTTGTTGAAGATATTTTATAGACCATTTCTATATTTGTTTTCTCTGTCTTTATTTTTGTTTGATCACATTATAAAATTGAGTTAAAATTTACTCTCACATTTTGATTTAGGTTTGAAATAAATGAGTGTATTTTAATCTCAAATAAGTGGGGTGCATATGCTCTTCTCTCATACAATTGCATTATTGTGACAATAAAAGATACACGCTTATTTGAATTTTTAGGGATTTCATCACTCTAAAGAAAACCTCAACCACATGTTTTATTAGGGTATACAAAGAAGGTGATAAAAAGTTGTACCTTGGAGGAAACAGGATCAAGGAGTCTTCACTCACACTTAGGTCTCATGCTTATAGATGTGCTTTAGTTCACAAATTATGCCTCCTATAATTTTAGGTATATTGAGGATTTTCTACAAAGCTTGTGCATCCTAGATTAAGAACCTTTTGTTTCCCTCTTCTAGTACATCAAATAAATTTCTCACCACATGTACTTTTGAGTGGTAGAGTTAGAGATCAGTTTCTTACCCTCCTAGGTAAGGATTGCATAACTAGTACATGATCTTACATTTTTTGACTATTGATCATCTTAGTAGATAGTATACTATAAGTGATACTACATGAGATGTTAGTGCCTTATTAAATAATTATAGGATTGTGATATTGCTATTGAGATTCAACTGCGTAGTTTTTGAGTCAAACTCATTGACACATGATTGATGAATATAGGTCGAATGAAATCACCATATATATTATATATATGATAAAAATATAATCATCTATTATAATGTGAATATGAGAACAAAATGTGAGAACCACTTCTACTTAAATAACTATTACCATTTAGCTAATTGCAATGAACCATACAATTCAAATTTTATTTTGAGGGTTCGATCCATGACACATAGTCCCTTTACTAGAGACACACCTCTTCTACTTGTAAGTTCATTATAGAGGGGAGGAGAAGGGTGGTCGTAGATCATCTTTCTTAAATATTTATAATCTCACTGGGGACACCAAGTTGACCTAAATTTAGTAGTATCTAATAGTTAAATTATCTAAATGAAAAATAGTCGGGTTTTCCATTTAGCTTAGTTAGAAATGTAAATGAACAAAAAATCATCAATATAATCAAAACGAGAAGTGTAATAAAAAAATTTGAAACTAAAAAATCAAGTACGACTTGTTATTATAAATTTATAACAAGAATTTATTCACCTAACTACCAAAGAACCTAATTATATAGAACCCGAAGATTTACACATTAGATATTATTTAAGTTACCACATTAGATTAGTAATCAATCAATAGATTAGTAATAATATTTCAATATTGTTGGGTAGTCATCAATTCTTTCCGTACTTTCTCATATGAAAAGATACTTTCCTCTCATTACAAATGTGATATGCGTACCATCTATACCATATTATAAAAAAAACTTATGCCTCTCATTCTATTATTTTATAGATCTTGAATTAGTGATTTATGCATATAGCCCAAAACTAGGCTACATCATTTTATTCTTCTCTGATTATATTGTGATCTAATGAAGTGAAAAAAAATTGGTTAGTTTTGATGGATTGATAAAGAGATGGAAATAGTGATCAAACATAAGAAATAACAAGATTTATTGTGGATGTATTAATGATTGTATTTTGAAATGGAGAAGAGTGAGAATGACAAAACAAATTGACATTTTCAGGTGGGATGTGGTCTGTAGTAGGCTAGGTCCTCTACTACTAGTGCTTTGTCCATTTTTACTGGCATAGATCAAAAGATGAAATCAAAGAAATTTAAATGAGAAAGTGGGCACATAGATTTAGAAGATGGAGACAACATGACTTATTGTTTGATGCAGGGAGCCTAGGTGGACTCAGAAGGTAAGATGACTATTGACCGCACCCTGGGTGTGGGTATCCCCTTGCCTAGTGTTAGTCCATTTTCCAATCCTTGCAAAACCTTATGAAAATGGCCTCCTCCCTGCAAATATTTTTGTGAAATGTCCTGCCCTATGTTCTTCTTGTTGTCACCTTGCTCTGGAAGTTAGTTCTCATTTAGTGACTTAGCGACTTGTGGTTATCTCTTGTTCACTAGTTTCTGGCAGTTAATCCCTTAACATTCAGCGACCTAACGGGCGGTCTCTTCCCTTTAGTCGCGCATTCTCTGGTTTCTTGGCGGTCAGTGGCTAACATTCAATGAACTTGCGAATGGTTAGTCGCGTGGTCGTTGAATGCTCGGTGGTTGGTTGATGGGGCCCAGTCCTTGCTAGGGTGTTGTCGTGCATTCTCCAGTTTTTCTGACGGTTACAGTCTTCATCTCGTGATCCTCCGGGGGGTTAGTCATGTAATCGCTTGATTCTGGCAGTTAAGTGGTTAGCATTCAGTGACTTGGCTAGTGATTTTCTTTGCTTCAGTCACGTGGTCGCATAATGGTGGGCCTGGTATTCTTAGGCAGTTGCAACGAGTAGTGTGGTGATAGGTGGCATCACAGTTGCGGAGTTAGAGGTGGCGTCTGGGCTGTTTGGTGGTCCTGATAAATTTGTGGCGGCCGGACAAAGTTTTCTTCTTGTCGCAGGGTCGCGTGATGTTTTTGCGGCAGCACTTTATTTTTATGCGAACTGGCGAAATGACTTCAGTCGCCAGTTCGCTAGATGACTTAAACGAGCTTTTTTTTTAACACGTGTAGTCGTGTGTTTGTTGGATTTAGCTGGGGTTTGGATTTTCATTCCGCGACTGGGATTTTCCTTTGTCATGTGTTTGCTGAATGTAACCTGAGGTGCCGAGATGAGTTAAGGTTGCTGTGCCCGTGAAAGATAAAGGATCAACGGCCGTGACTTATTGTTGATCTGATTTTGAATGTGAGCCACTGATTGAGGGGTAAAACAACAATGTGACCATTTGTTTTCAAATTCAAATTTGCTGAGATGTTTCCAACAACCAGAAAGGACTGGTTTTCAATGCAGAAGTGACCCTGTTTGGTGAGAAGTGACTAGTTTGTTGTTTGCAGTGTGGTCTAGGGTGTGGTTGGATCATTTGCAGAGCTTGTACCATGGGGGTTGTGTGCTCAAGGCATGTTGCAGGGTGTCCTTCTAAGCTCGATTTTGTGATCCCTTGTACTTATAGAGAAAGATTTTCATCATTGTGGATCAATTCTAGTTTCTTCTTTCCTATTTTTGATGTGTTTCCCGCCCCTGTAATAACTTTTTGACCATTTCTAGCAGGTGGGGTGGTTGAAACCCTAACCCTAGCTATCTGAAGCTTGTTGCATCCGATCTTAAGGATCCCAAGGCAGCTAGTGGTATAAGTGGCAGAATCTTTGATTTTGCAAGGGTTTCAAAATATTGTTGCTTTTGGTCCCTGGTTTTTTCTTGTAATATACTGATAGAAGTCTGATTTTGTGACTTTTCTTATCTTGGTATCATTCTGATTGTATGTTGATCCTGATTGTGTTAATGAGAATATTTTGAATCCCAATCTTGCATCTTGTGTATGTCTTCTTGCTTGTCTCTGAGCTCATATATGTTAGTTTCACAAAGTGTGCTAATGTATGGTAAACAAAGAGTATTTTTAATTCATTTCTGAGTTTTTAACAAAGTTAGGATTAAATTCTTTTAGGTGAATTCAGTGAGTTTGCATCTAGGTATAGAATTTGATGTCCTTGTGCTTGAGGGAAAGGGGTAATAGGAAAAGCACTTACTCTGGTTTCCATTGTGTTTGATTTGAGGTATTCAGTTGAGATATACAGTCAGGTGACTCTAAGCCATGGGATAAGGCACTGGTCCTTCCTCTTAAGGTATGCATGGTTAATAACCACAAACAAAAAACATAAACATTCATTTGATAAACCTTTTATGGACTTGTGTTGAGTATTGTATACATCATTTTGAGACTCCTTTGAAGAAGTGAGTCAAGGGTACACCCACCTGAGCATTGAAGCTCAAAGAGTAGAAGGAGCCTTTGATCCTTTTCAGTTGGCCCTCTTCCTTGTGGACTTTGGAGTGGTGACAGAGTCAAGATTTTATTTGCATTATCCACCAGAGTGTAAATCTGCAAGTTGAAGATCAAAGGGAATAATCCACAACCAACAAAATGGCGACTCTACTGGGGAGAACATAAGGAAAACCTATTAAGGAGCTTTGGTTGCAGTCATATTGAAGTATTCAAAATCTTTTGACTAGATTGGTTTGGCCCATCCAAGTCACCAACAAAATGGTGACTCTGCTGGGGACAACTATGAAGATATGCATTTGTTAAGAGTCAGTGATTCTACTGGGGAGAATCTAGAGAGAAAGGTATAAGTGTGTTCTTGTTTTCCTATGTGTTTCCAAGATTTCCCATCTAGGTGGGTGGCGACTCAAAGCTTTAAACCAGTGCAATATAGAAGAAACATGGATAAGAGGAGAAATACTAGGTCATATGTTAGAAAAAATCTGGAGGTCACTCTGGAGCAATTACCTAGATAGGAAAACAAGAGCTAGATTAGAAGGAATGGTGAGTCTACCAGTGCTCCCATGAGAAAATAGAGAAATGCTAGAGCCAGAAGACCACATGTATCCTCAAGTGAGGATGGTTCACAAAATAGATTTTCTAGATCAGAAGGTGGTCACTCTGAAGAGAGATTTTATGATACCCCTAAGGCTGCATTTCAGCAAAAAGGTCCATTGCCTATAGGTCACGATGAGGAAAACATAAATGTGGGTTTAGAGGTTGACCTGGATCTTGAAGAAGATCAATTTGAAAGAGAACCCATAAGATGTAGGCAGGTTCACTTCCCACATCAGGATCTTCCTGATATGGATGTGTCATCTAGTTCTGATGATATCATGGCAGATCTTGATGATTTGAATGCACTGAGGTTGCAGTTGGCAGAGCAAGATGCCATACATAAAAGATTATAGGAGTAGAGAGAGGCTGAAAAGGTAAATGCTTTGATAGAGAGGCGGTCTCTTCTGAGAAAAATAAATGAAATGAAGGAGAGAAACAAGATTCTTGCTTCTACTCCTAAAATGTTGTAGCATGATGTGTTTGGTGATCTTGATGCCTTGAGGAGTGAGCAAGAACACTTACTATAGGATCATGAAATTGAAAATGAGGGCCCTGTGGTTAGACAAGTGCAAAGCTATGTCCCTTTGCCTAAAGATAAGGATGGGCATAGGATCACTAGACCTGTTGTTATTATTAATGAGAAGGGAAAGTAGAAGATGGTGGGTGACCAAGAAATCAAACTAGTGACAATACCAGGTATCCCACCACCTGATTCAGATAAGGACACTAAAATGGAGAGAAGGAGAAAAGAAGATGAGGACCTTGCAAGAGAACTAGAGAGAGTTGAGGTTGACGCTGCCATTGCAAAAAAGAAAAGGAAGATCCAATTCTTGCGGGCTTCTTTAGCTAATGCTCTTGGCCCATCTGCTACTAAACTAGGTATGCCATCTATGACTACTGCTATTCCACTTAGTAATGCTACTAGTTCTTTTCCTTCTTCATCTGCTAGGATAAGTGCAGATCCTAGACAGCAGTCAAATGCACAGATAAATGTAGATACTAATGTTGATCCTAGGGTTAACACTAGTTCACGCTTTCAAAGAAGACCTATGCAATTAGAAGGCTATAGGCAAATAAGTTTTGATGGAATTCCTAGCTATCCAAATGCTTTTCCAAATGATATAGAGATAAGGTACTTAAGTTTGCTGGTAATAATGCTATTAGTTGTGAGGAGCATCTTAGGTTATTTGTTGATATGCTTAATGATTATGAGGTAGAGCATGAGGATGTTGTCATGAAATTGTTTGTTCAATCTCTAATGGAGGATGCTAGAGATTGGTTTAAGAGGCTTCCTGATAAGTGTATTGATACTTGGGACTCTTTTGAGAAATGTTTCAAAGAGAAGTATGGTGATAGGCCTAATGCTAGCTTCATGTTGAATGAATTCAATACCATAAGGAAAAATTAGAATGAGTCTGTAGCTGAGTTCAACATGAGATTTCAGAAAGGTATGCACAAGTTGTTCCAAGTCATGCGATTGGATGACAATGTCTGTTTGACTACATACTTCAATGCATTTGATGGGAAGATGGGATATTTACTGAGGGATAAAGAACCAAGAACTCTTAGGGATACTTTTAGGATTGCTGTCAATATTGAGAACAACATGAAAGTATCAGGAAAGTTGGTGGAAAGAGAGATGACCCAAAGTTGTTTGGGGACAAGAAATACAAAAAAGAAAATGACAAGAATGTTGGATTTAGGAGGCAGGAAGAAGATAAGTTGGATAAGGTGCTTAATGCATTGAAGGATTTGAAGGCACCTGTAGATAGGAACATCAGTGCTCCTACCAATGAAAGGCCTCGATTCAACAACAATTTCAGTAAGCAGAATAGATTGCAGAATTACCCCTACAACACCCAATGGAAGGATGACAAGCCTATTGTCCCTGCTGCAAGAGGAAATAATGACAGAGGTGTCCTTGACCCTCTGCATAAAGCTTCAATAAATGTCATGGAGAATGTACCATGGTGTGTTGCATGCCAGTCCCCCATTCTGCAAAGCATTGTGTGGTTGCACAATCTATGGCTGCAAATCAAGATTGTAGCAATGAGGAGATAGAACAAGAAGAAGAACAAGATGATGTTGGTTCCAACATGGCTTCTTCATGTCTAGGATATGAAGATGATTCTAATTTTGATGAAGAGGTAGATGTGAATGTGAAGAGACATAATCAGGCCCTTTTTCATCAAGAGGTTTTTTCTGATGGTGAGTGTATTGATCAAAAAACATGTAACATGAGCTCTTCTCCCAAGCCAGTAAATTTGAGAAAACCCTCTAGAGAAGAGATGGAGAGGATTACTGCAAAAATGATTTCCCAGGTGCAAACTAGAGGCATGGTGGCAAGGAATACAAATGAGAAAGCTACAAGAATCTTTATAAAGAGTTCTAACTCTGAAGAACATAATGAGAACAAATCAAAGGTTGATCACAAGGTGAAATTAAAGAATGTAAAAGGTAAGCATTGTGAGCCTAAGGGAGTTGGAATTGAAAGGATCTCTAGTGAGATTGAGAAGCCAGTTAACACAATGGCTTCAATACACCTAATGTGTCAGATAAGCAAAAAGATGTTAAGGCAGTACAAATTGAGATTCCTGCCTCTACCCCTGTTGACATGTTATCTATATTGTCACAAATTACAGTTAAGGTTCCATTGTCAGAATTGTTGAGGATCCCTGAACATAAAGATAAGGCTATTGCATGGGTTGGTAATATTCACAAAAATGATACTTCATGCAATGGGTCTCAGGATAAAGCTTTGAATGATGTCACTACTTAGAGAATTATGTCTCAAATCCCTCCAATATATTTGGAAAGTTCTGTCAATGCTAGCCTTGAAAATATTGACCCATTATTCTTAAGTGTTCTTGTGAATGGGATGAAATTAAGAAATTGTATGATTGATAGTGGTGCCTTTAATACTGTCATGCCTTTCAAAATCATGGAGAGATTGGGCCTTAAGGTTGATACAGTGCAGGGCAGATGTTGTGCAATGGATCAGAGGGAGGTACCAGTCATTGGGACTATCAATGCAATGCCATATAGGTTGGCAGCATATCCAGAGAAAGAGCTGACAATGAGTGTTTTGGTGGTGGATATCCCTCCTCATTATGGGATGTTGCTATCTAGAAGGTGGAGTGCTGCCATGGGTGGAAGTTTGTAGTGTGATTTGTCCTATGCAACTTTCAAGATTGATGATCAGTTTGTCAAGATTGAATGAGAGCCAAGAGTATGCCACATGATTGAGAGAAACATAGATAATGAAACTACATGTTTTGTGGATACTGATGTAAATGCTTTTAGGGTAGAGATCCCTGTATTTGAAAATCAGCTTGTTTTGTCACCTATTTCTACTGAGGTAGGTGCCGACTCTATGAAGGGTGATTTGTGGGTCATGTACTTTGATGGTGCAAACTGCAAAGATGTTGCAAGAGTAGGTATTTTACTTATTTCTCCTGATGGAAACACCTACAAGTTCTCTTTCACATTGAATTTCTTTTGTACCAACAATATAGAAGAATATGAGGCCTTGTTGTTAGGACTGAGGTTGGCACAAAAGCATGGTATAAAGTGCATAAGTGTTATTGGTGATTTTGAGTTAGTGGTGTCCCAAGTCAGGTCAGTATATGCTTCTAAGAATAGAAGGTTGAAACAATATAGGAATGCAGTGTGGGATTTGATTGAACATTTTGATGCCTTCAATATTGAGTGGAGGGATAGGAGTAATAACAAGATGGCTGACTTATTGGCCAATATTGCAATCAATCCTAATGATGTTACATTCTATGGTATTTCTAAAATTGAATTTCAGGCTAGGCCTAGTATACCAGACAATATTGAGAATTGGCAAGTTTTTGATCATGATAATGATATTTTGAATTTTATGTATTGCAAAGATCAATATCATGGTCAGGAACTTGATTGTTCAACCTTGGTTGAGTCAATAGAAGGAAGGGAGGTTGTCTTAGGCAATGAGGTCATTCAAATTAGAACTAACAAGGTGCCCAAGGGGCTTGTTGTTTTAGAGACTATCTTTGACAACCATGATAGAGTTCAAAATAATATCAAAGGAGAAGATCATGCTGATCTTGAGGAGATAAATCTTGGGTCACATGAGGCATCTAAGAAAGTGTACATTGGTAGAGATATATCTCAAAAGGTAAGGAAACCTTTGGTTGAATTATTGAAGAAATTCAAGCATATTTTTGCATGGTCATATGATGACCTAAAGCTTTATAGAAAGGATTTATTTCAGCATGTTATCCCATTAAGAGAAGATGCTAAACCTTTCCAGCAAAAGTAAAGGCCTATTAATCCTATTTTGGCACCCAAGATGCAAGAAGAATTAATGAAGTTGAGAGATGCTGGCATTATCAAGCCTATAAGGCATTCTTCTTGGGTGTCAAACCTTGTTCTTGTAAGAAAAAAGAATGGTGACATCAGGCTTTGTGTGGACTTCAAAAATTTGAACATCAGCTCATTGAAGGATAATTATTGTTTGCCCAATATGGAGGCTATGTTGCAGAGAGTAACCAGGTCAGAGTTGATGTCAATGATGGATGGTTTCTCTGGCTACAATCAGGTAATTGTCAAGGAATCAGAGCAATTCAAGATAGCCTTTACAACACCTTGGGGAACATATTTTTATGTGAGAATGCCTTTTGGTCTCACAAATGCTGGTGCTACTTTTCAGAGGGCAATGGATGTGGCCTTTTCAAATTTTATTAATGATTTCCTTGTTGTGTATCAGGATGATTTAACTTCCTATTCCAAGAAGGAAGAGGATCATTGTGCTCATTTAGAGAAAATATTTATGAGGGCCTTGGAATTTGGCATCTCATTAAAACCAAGGAAATGTGCTTTTGGTGTCATAGAAGGTAAGTTGCTTGGCCACTTAGTTGGGAAGCAAGGAGTGAGAATTGACCCAGAGAGGGTAGCAGCAATTGATAAAATTTAGAGACCAAAGAATGTTAAAGGGATCCAATCTTTCTTTGGTTAGGTCAATTTTCTAAGGAGGTTTGTGACAAACTTTGCAGAGATTACTAGACCTATTTCCAGGATGTTGAAGAAGGGATTTGTAGTCAATTGGGAGGGTGAGCCTGATGAGGCTTTCAAGAATATCAAGTAGGCTATCAAAGATGCACCAATACTAAAGGCACCTAATTATAGTGTCCCAATGCATATCTTTTCTTTTGCATCCTTTCACACTATTGCTGTAGTTTTGTTACAAAAGAATAAGGATGGTTGTGAGCAACCTATTGCATTTTTCAATAAATCTTTGCAGGCTACAGAATTAAAGTATGACATAAATGAGAAGAAAGCTTATGCACTTGTGAAGGCAATCAAGGCTTTTAGGTGTTACTTGATGGGAGCAGTTGTGATTTCTTTTGTGCCAAGTGCAGCTGTGAAGGATATTTTCTCATAGCAAGAGGTGTCTGGAAGAAGATGCAGATGGATCAATAGGATCCAGGAATTCAATGTTGAGATCTAGATCACTAAATTGGTTAGAGGACAGGGATTGGCAAAGTTGATGGCTCAATCCAATCTAGATGCAAACCAGGTAAATCATTCTAAAACTGACTATACATGTGATATGGATGATTGTATTTGGTATCAGGATATTATTTACTATTTGAGAAACATGAGGTGTCCAGATAGTATGAATAATAATCAAAAGAGGACTTTGAAGTTACAAGCCATCAAGTATGTAATTGTGAAATGTAAGCTGTATAGAAAAAAATTGGATTGCATACTGTTGAAATGCGTAGATGAGAATCAGGCTAACCTATTGTTGAAGGAGATGCATGAGGGAGTTTGTGGTGGACATTACATGGGTAAAACAACTACTCATAAGATCTTGAGAGTAGGATTTTGGTGGCCCACAATCTTCAAGGATGCAGAACAGTTGGTAAGGAGATGTGATGCTTGTCAAAGGTTCTCTGGTAAGCTTAAGTTTTCAGGTAATGTCCCATTAAAACTAGTAGAAGTTCAAGCTCCTTTCTAGCAATGGGGAATTGATTTCATAGGGGAGATACCAAACAAATCAAGTGGAGGACATTCATGGATCTTAGTTGCCACTGATTACTTTACAAAGTGGGTAGAAGCTGTACCTACAAGGAATGCAACTAGCAGGGTGGCAATTAACTTTCTAATGAATAATATTGTTACAAGGTTTGGGTGCCCTGAGAGGATAATGAGTGACAATGCTATGTGCTTCAGGTCTACTAAATATAAGGACTTTTGCAAAGGTTTGGGAATTCAGATTTCTAGTTCCTCACCTTATCATCTGCAAGGAAATGGTCAGGCAGAATCTACTAATAAGAGCTTGATTAAAATCTTGAAGAGAATTCTAGAGAAGAATAAGAGGGCATGGAATTCAAAGCTACCATTAGCTTTATGGGTTGATAGGGTAACTGTGAAGAGGGAAATTGGTTGTGCCCCATTTGACCAGGTGTATGGAATTCATGCTAGAATGCCTCAGAATAATTTGTTGGAGATGTACAAGTTTGTGTAGTTGTATGATGTTGACATTGATGATGAGATGTAGTTGAGAATTGAGGACCTCATTAGGTTGGATGAAACTAGAAGAGAATCAGTTGCAAGGAATGCCAAATTGCAGTTGCAGGTTAAGAATCTATATGATAAAAAGACTGTTGACAAAAAGTTTGAACCTAGTGATCTGGTGTTAGTTTGGAATGCCAGATTGGAGGATAAGGGGAAACATGGTAAATTTGATCCCATCTGGTTAGGGCCATATTTGATTCATGAGAAATGGGGCCAAGATTCTTACATCATCAAGGATTTTAATGGTGATACTCAAGAGTTTCCAGTTCATGCACAATTCTTGAAGCAGTACTTCATTTGAAGTACTTTGTTTTCCATGAATAGTAGTTAGGGTTGTACATCTTGTAAATTCTTGTATATAGGTTGCTTTCCCTTGCCCTATTTTTCCCTGCTTGTTCCTTGGTCTCTGCATTTGTGTCCTGTGGGATGGTCTTCTTTAACCAGTGATCCTAGGTCCTTGCTATGCCTGCAGGAGGCATACATCCCTAGATAGAGCCACTGTTAGTCCATTTTCCAATCCTTGCAAAACCTTATGAAAATGGCCTCCTCCCTGCAAATGTTTTTTTGAAATGTCTTGCCCTGTGTTCTTCTTGTTGTCACCTTGCTCTGGCGGTTAGTTCTCATTCAGCGACTTGGCGACTTGTGGTTATCTCCTATTCTCTGGTTTCTGGTGGTTAATCCCTTAACATTCAGCGAACTGGTGGGCGGTCTCTTACCTTTAGTCACACATTCTCTAGTTTCTTAGCGGTCAGTGGCTAACATTCAATGAACTTGCGAATGGTTAGTCCCGTGGTCGCTGAATGCTTGGTGGTTGGTTGATGGGGCCCAGTCCTTGCTAGGGTGTGTTCACGCATTCTCCAATTTTTCTGACAGTTACAGACTTCATCTCACGATCCTTCGGGTGGTTAGTCATGTGGTCACTTGATTTTGGCAGTTAAGTGGTTAGCATTTAGCGACTTGGCTAGCGGTTTGCTTTGCTTTAGTCGCGTGGTCGCGTAATGGTGGGCCCGGTATTCTTAGGTAGTTGCAACGAGTAGTGTGGCGATAGGTGGTATCACAGTTGTAGAGTTAGAGGTGGGGTCTAGGCTGTTTGGTGGTCCTGATAAATTTATGGCGGCCCAACAAAGTTTTCTTCTTGTCGCGGGGTCGCATGATGTTTTAGCGGTAGCACTTTTCTTTCTGTGAACTGGCGAAATGACTTCAGTCGCCAGTTTGCCAGATGACTTAAAGGAGCTTTTTTTTTAACACGTGCAGTTGTGTGTTCGCTAGATTTAGCTGGGGTTTGGATTTTCATTCCACGACTGGGATTTTCCTTTGTCACGTGTTTGCTGAATGTAACCCAAGGTGCTGAGATGAGTTAAGGTTGTTGTGCCTACGAAAGATAAAGGATCAACGGCTGCGACTTATTGTTGATCTGATTTTGAATGTGAGCCACTGATTGAGGGGTAAAATAGTAATGTGACCATTTGTTTTCAAATTCAAATTTGCCAAGATGTTTCCAGCAACCAAAAAGGACTGGTTTTCAATGCAGAAGTGACCCTGTTTGGTGAGAAGTGACTAGTTTGCTGTTTGCGGTGTGGTCCAAGGTGTGGTTGGATCATTTGTAGAGCTTGTACCATGGGGGTTGTGTGCTCAAGGCATGTTGCAGGGTGTCCTTCTAAGCCTAATTTTGTGATCCCTTGTACTTATAGAGAAAGATTTTCATCATTGTGAATCAATTCTGGTTTCTTCTTTCCTATTTTTGATGTGTTTCCCGCCCCTGTAATAACTTTTTGACCATTTCCAGTAGGTTGGGTGGTTGAAACCCTAAACCTAGCTATCTAAAGCTTGTTGCATCCAATCTTGAGGATCTCAAGGTAGCTAGTGGTATAAGTGGTAGAATCTTTGATTTTGCAAGGGTTACAAAATATTGTTGCTTTTGGTCCCTGGTTTTTGACTGTAATATACTGATAGAAGTCTGATTTTGTGACTTTTCTTATCTTGGTATCATTCTGATTATATGTTGATCCTGATTGTGTTAATGAGAATATTTTGAATCCCAATCTTGCATCTTGTGTATGTCTTCTTGCTTGTCTCTGAGCTCATATATGTTAGTTTCACAAAGTGTGCTAATGTATGGTAAACAAAGAGTATTTTGAATTCATTTCTGAGTTTTTAACAAAGTTAGGATTGAATTCTTTTAGGTGAATTCAGTGAGTTTGTAGCTAGGTATAGAATTTGATGTCCTCGTGCTTGAGGGAAAGGGGTAATAGGCAAAGCACTTACTCTGGTTTCCATTGTGTTTGATTTGAGGTATTCAGTTGAGATATATAGTCAGGTGACTCTGAGCCCTGGGATAAGGCACTGGTCCTTCCTCTTGAGGTACGCATGGTTAATAACCACAAACACAAACATAAACATTCATTTGATAAACCTTTTATGGACTTGTGTTGAGTATTGTATACATCATTTTGAGACTCCTTTGAAGAAGTGAGTCAAGGGTACACCTGCCCAAGCATTGAAGCTCAAAGAGTAGAAGGATCCTTTGATCCTTGTTAGTTGGCCCTCTTCCTTGTGGACTTTGGAGTGGTGATAGAGTCAGGATTTTATTTGCATTATCCACCAGAGTGTAAATCTGCAAGTTGAAGATCAAAGGGAATAATCCACAACCAACACCTAGCACCTTGGTTTTCAAAATAATGGCCTTGATCCGCTCAATCAACCAGCCTCTAGCCCCGACATGTTGAGTCCCTCATCGGGACCTTATATGGTTCTATAGAAGAATTATGCAAAGAACAATGATTGGGCTTCTCTTTTTGGGATAAATCCTTTTGAAAATTCATGCTTTTCCTCTTGTTAGCATCATTTCTAAGTCGGGTAAGACTGTTATTTGAATTTTGGACCAGGTGTGATTGACAATAACATATCTCATTTGTTTAAAGTCTCCAGAGGTTTGAGACACGGTATCCAATCTCAACCATACTCCTTATTATTATGGCTAAAAGTCTAGGCAGATTCATGAATAGACAGGTCCTTACAAGTTCCATTTTAGGCATCCAACCTTCTTTCTATGAATCAAACTTTCTCTCATCAACTATTTGTTGATGATCCTATGATGATGGAGAGCTCTACTATAGGGGAAGCTAAAGCTATATTTAGCATGTTTTAGACCTCTGTGAGAGAGATGCTAGTCAGATGGTCAACAAAGATAAGAGTTCTCTCTTTTTTCCTTGTACCTCTTGGAAAACCCAAAGTGTATAAATATTTGAACTAATTATGAGTCACAAAGTTTCTTACAAAGTTTCTTGAGATGTGAATGTAGGTTTTCTATAGTGGTGGATATATTTTCTTTTTCATTTTTTAATAAGAATTATTATAAGTTCTTGACTACAATAGTACATCATTTAAGATTAAAGATGAAATATCAGAGCCTTGGAAGTCTTGCAAACCTTTGGTAATGAAATATCATCAAGTGTAATGTGTACTCATGTATTTGCACATTTTTGATCTGTGGTTACATTTACATTTCAACTCCATTTTTTTAAAGAGTATGAGAAATACCATATCAAGTAGGCTCTTAGTACTATATTAATTTATTGGAGATGAGTTAATTTTAGGCCAATCAATAGTGTTATCCATAATATACTCAAGCTCTAGTATTCTCACCATAATATATAGTTCACAGTATGTGTTTGACAATTCCACCGCAAATGATGATGTCTTCATTGTGCTATTCCTGGTTTGATCAACATTAATCTCATCTTTTTCATTTGGGACTATTATTTCTATAGTAGCCTCAATGGTGTGGAACATGCTTATAATTTTTGTTCTTGATTCAAGAATTTTCGCTAAGTAATTAACATTTATAGAAACATTTCTATAGTATGGGTCCTATTTAATTTTGTATTCCAATGCATCTCTAACATGACTTCATCTTAGATAATATTCATGACATTGTTATAAAGTTACTTTCATGCTAGGGAGTTTTGGTAGTTTTATAACAGAAAATAAGGCTTTATAAAGCCAATTAAATGTAAAACTACCTGGTTTGAGTATAAGTTGAATACAAATTTTATATAAAGTTATTTTTGTTATGCATTTATATTTAGTATCAGAGAATCTTTGAATTATGTTCTTGTGAAATGATGAGTGGACAAATAACTTCCTTTTTAATGCTAATAGAATGGCATGATCATTCCACTAGGCATGGATGTATATTTTACTTACCAAATTGGACGTTCAAATTTTTATTGTAGATTCATCCCAACTATATTGAAGAGTTTAATGTAGAAATACCTATTCTTTGAATTGGTGTGAGAAATTTATTGGACATTATTATTTTTATTCTTACATTTGGCTACTTGATTGGTCACATAGATTGCACCATTGGGAAGCTTTAATTAAGAATAATTATACCTAGTTTCTACATTGGACACCATATCGTATTGTGACATTTAATCATGACTATGAAAAAGCTAGAAGTGTAAGTTTTGAGTCAATTGGAAATTTTTATGCTAGCTATTTAATCTCCTTTCATTCCCTATCATTAGTATGAGCTCTCTTTGAAGGAGAGTGTTTGAGTAGAGTTTGAGTCAATTTCTATAAGAGTAGAATTTATTTATTTTATGTATGGTGTAAACTCTTAGAGGTACATAAGGTTTCTTGAAGGAATTCTTGTCTTTTTAGTGTTGAATTGAAGCATTCTATTTTTCCTTTTTGGTCATCAATATGGCATATTAATATGTGGGACTTGTATGTAATAATTTTCTAAGACTTGGAATTAAAGTTGGGATGTGGGCTAATTTCTTTGGCATTCACCAGTTCATTTCATAGTCATGTATTTATATATCTATACATTGTGTATTAGTCTCTATTCAAGATTAGTATTCCTAATTTGAGTGAAATTGTCTGTGAATTAATTCCTAATTAAGCAGCAAAGGAAAAGGTCTTGTGGGGTTTGGACAGACTTTTAGTTAAATTTTATTGCTATTTTTTGCATTATTTTTGTGTGTTAATTTGAGTAATATGCATTGGTCCTAATGTTGTTATACTTTTGTATTATTGGTTTATGTATCTTTTTGTATTCTTAACATTGAAAAGGGAAATGGAGGAGGATGGGACTCGTTTACCTATAGTAAAAATGACAATAGAGGATGTTAAGTTGTCATCAAGGATTGAAGTTTTGGAAAGACAATAGGAGAAATGATACAAGGAAATTGAAGGCATTTTATAAATATCCTTTCTAGGGAAGAAAAGAGAGAGTTGCGACGAAGATGTTGAAGATGAATACTGAATTTGGCATTTAGATAGTGATGAAGATGTTACCAAATGTTGGACGCATGCATGAATATATTTATCATCCTGAGCTAGCCTCTTGCTTAAGGATGATTTATTACACGAGAAGCTCCATGTTTGTGTCCTTGAATAAAAGAGGAGTCTTGGCATATTTGTGTCCCTTCAAGGAGGAAGGGGGGGGGGGGGGAAGATTCTTGTGGGTGCACTTAGTTATATTCACATTGATTGATTTGTTGAACACTTGAGGAGATATTAGAAACACTTGGAGGAGATGTACACTTTATAAGGAGAGGAATATCATGTGCATACATTTGATTGGTCATTTGTGTAGTAGATGAGGTATTGTTTCCATATAACTTTAGGAGACATTAAACACACTTAGAGGAAATGTATACTTTTAGAGGAAAGGCATCCCATGTGCAAAACTAGAGGATGTATTAGACACACTCAAAGGAGACGTGGAAGTTTAGAGGAAATCTATCTCATTATGCATGGAGGGTAAGGACACTTTCATATTTTGTCATGTTGTGCAAATTGTTTTAGGTTCTACAATCAAGATATCTACTCATGCATTCAGTTTTATATTTCAAAGGTTAGCGAGGAGGGTTGGTGAAGGTACTTCATTATAGTATCTAGAAGTGTTGGGTTCAAAGACCTTGCCATGTTTCTAGCTTGTTTGGATTAATGTAATAAAGGTAGGAATAATGAAGAGTATTACATTTTTATGTAGGTTAGTTTCTAGTTTTAGAATAAATAAATTAGATGAAATAAAATAAAAGTTTGTTTCCCATTAGAGAGTTTTGTTAGTTTTATAATAGAAAATAAGGCTTTACAAAGCCAATTGTGAAGCATTGTAAAACCATCCCAATTGAATATAATTTGGATACAAATTTTATATCAAGTTATTTTTGTTCTACATTTTGAGGAATGTTGGAGAATGTTATATGTTTATAGTTAGTTTTAGTTAGATTAATTCATAAATGTTACTAGTAGTTTGGGTTATTATGGAAGGTTACATTACCATAGGCTATTTTTATGGATAAACAATGGATTTATAATAGCCAATGTACAACAATATAATATTGATCTAAGTTCACAATCAATGAATTATTTTTTTATTTTATAATTTTGATAATAATGGTTTGATCTATTTGAATTTCCTCTACCATTTAAAAAGTTTTTGAAGAATACATTTATTGTGGAGTTTGATTTTTGAAGATAGGTAAGGAATTTTTTATAGACCTCGGTATGGATGGTTTCCTAGAGAGTTCACGAGACTATGATTGGGAATTATCACCCTTATGAAGGTTAGATACAACATGATCAATCCTTACATGTGAAAATCTTGATATAAATTTTTATCGTCAATAGTTTGGTGTCCATGAGATAAGAGTTATAGACTAAGATCTTTGGATTAAGAGATAAAGAATTTAGATCAAAACTAAACCTTTATGAGGGTTGACCTTTTGGGTCATAGGGTAACTTGATGGAGTTCCATTAGATTTAGGTTTTGTTTCTTCAAGAAAAGATCTTCTAAAAAATATATACATTCATTTTATGTAATCAACAAGTTTTGTTGTGCCATCCTTAATGGGGGGTCCCTTGTCTAGGTGAAATTTGAGGTTTGGATTACACATGTATATGGGAAATGTACTGAGGGGGATATATTAGTGTATCTATTTAATACTATTATTTTTTTAGTAGTTTTCTGGTCATTACTATGCAGTTATTATCAACTACTCAACTATATATTGCCTCTATATGCTTAATGCAAATCTTTCACCTATGTAAAATTTTTATTTGAATGATTGATAATCAATATTTCACCAACTTTTCTTTAATATTACTCAATTCCCTTACCTATATACAAAAATCAAACTTCACAATACATATATTCTTCATATCTATAAAAAATAAAAGAATTAAAAAAAACAAATAAAAAATGTTTCTCATGCAAAGCATCATCTCAAATTGAGATGATTAAAATAGATAACTAGAAGATATTTTCCACAGCAAGTCAAATTGAGACATCATTATCAAGATTCAACTATGTAGTTTTTTAGTCAAACTCATTGACCCATGTTTTATGAAACATGGATAAATGAGTTTGACTTGAAAACTACATAGTTGAATAGTAATAGAAATATCACAACATGATTGAAATATCTTAATGTTTTGGTGTGACTAGCTTTCAAAGTGACCTTGTTAGTCCTTACGCTCCAAAATTAGTACAAGAGAAATTATAGCCTTTGAAAGACCAATATAAATATCTTTTTATGGATCCTCATAGAAAATTTTAATGCTTGAAAAATAACACAATATTTGAAGGATCTATCTTAAAATCTACAAAGAAGAGATACCCTTTTCTCACTAGGTGATAATCTTTTTACAAAAGATACATTAAACAAACATAAAAAAAAAAATAATCAAAATTCTTTCCAAATCCCTTATGACTCTAATATTATGCAAATTCTACTCCTTACAATTGTAAAAATATCTTGTTATACTATTTTCAAAACATGCATGCACTTATGAAATTTGGAAGATTATAACTTCACATAAAATATTTGTTGTTAGAACTTATTGCTTAGAGTTTTAAGCTAATCATTCTCTAATAGGCTTTGGTATTGAAACTACTTGAAATTACCTTACTTCTATGATCCGTTTGACCAAGGTTATAGTAGATAGTACATTACAAGAACAATCACAAGAAAACAATGTACAATAGAATGATCAAAACCTTATTTCTTTTCCAAGGGAATGAATGTTTTTTATTAGAGTAAAATAGGTTTTGAAAGGGTCCCAAAACCCTTTTACAAATAGATTTTAAAAGAGACCTAGAACCCAACAAAAAACAAATAGCTACAAAAGATATAACATTTTTGAACATCAGTTAGCCAACAACATAGTAGAAACATCTTAGTATAATGTATTCATGTAAAGAACAGACTAAAATAACAATAGGAAGAATCCTTAACTCAATGAATAGGGTTTCAAAGGTTTCCTTAACCATAATAACAAAAAACCATGGGTTTTACTAAGTACCCATAACTTGAAAATACATGGGTTTTACCAAGGCTCCCATAACCTTCACTTTCACTAGCAACCAAATAAAAATATAAACACTCACTAGAAGAATCATCCTTAGAAGGGTTTTGACAAGTTCCCATAACTTGATACTTGGTTTTAAATTGATACCATAACCAAAACCAAGATACCTGCAATAAGACAACCAACACCATAAGAGCCATGTGTAAATATCACAAACAAGGGGTTTTGAAATGTTCTCCCAATCTTCATCAAGAACCACATACTTATGGGAATAAATTTGCCTACATCACAACACTTTGCCTCAATAGAAGCCAATACAAGAGAAGAAAAACCAAGGAACAACCAAATCTTCTTTGCTACACAAAATTCCACCTCTATAGGAGCTCCACCCACCTCAATAGGAAACGTAACCAAGATACAAGAAACCAAAAAAGTGGAGGTGGCCTAGAAAAACAAAGAGAATAAAAAGGCATGAGCATATCAATGCTCAACCATTGGAAACTCTTCTAGCCAATATTTTCCACATGCACCACAACCAAAAAGTAAACACCACATGTACTAGAAAGAGAATATAGGGAAATGACCTCCTAGAATAGGATAAGTTTTGGTAGTGTGTTGAGTTTTCTGATGTATGTTGGTTGCATTCATATGAAGTCATTGATTTGGTTTTCATTGATTTAAATTAAGATAGATAAGTCATGTATCACAGTCGATGAAGTGCATGATGAAATTAGTGTGAAGGATTTGTAATCAGTAGAGTCCAAAAGATCGGTAGACAGTAAGGTCAATACTTTGGTAGAAGTTGTGATGGATGAAGATTTATGAGGTGCAGTTACAAATACAGTATCGACATGGTCAGAATACAATGTGGTTTTGACTACAACTCTTTTGGTTGATTGGTAAGAGAGATTTTGTTGTCTCAATCTTTAAGATAGGTAAGAACACTTATGTTCTTGAGCATCAGTTGGAAGATTTTAAATCGGTAAGTGGTATAATAGTTGTAATGATATTTGGTGTTATGTTGAAATTTAATAAGGCTTATAGAATTGATGAGTTTCCATTATTCAGATTAATGCTATTTTATAAGAAAGATCTAAGGCAGTGCATTGGAGAAGTCAAAACGTGTTTGACTACTTTGGAGATTTTTCATGCTAATCTTATTCTAAGCTGACCCGGTCTTAGGAAAATATGTTTTTCATTGAGATTATCACCTTGGCATGTGATTATTGCATGAGAAATCATTTTGTATTTCTTGGAAAAGGTTCTAGGAGTTTATATAAGTAGAACTGCTCATATTGTTAAAGAGAAGTTCAATTATTATTGTGTTGTTGCTATGGTTGATGAAAAGGTTATGAAAATGGGTTGTGATTAGAGATCTAATAGAGACAGAGAAGTGGAAATTTGTAGAGTGTATAAAATAGATTGAATTTGACAGGAAATCAGTGCTACATCTAGATTTCTCATTTGTTGTTCCCCAACAGTTACAACAAGAAAATCCCTTAAGAGGGTGAACTTTAATAGGTTCCTCATTGTAAATCCCTTAACCGAGTGAGCTCTTAATAGAGTCTTGAAATCATCTTGCGAAGTAGATCTTAGAATATATGATTGTACTTCTAACAAGGTACTAATCACTTATAATAGGGTGAACCCTTAGAAAGGGTAATTGTAAGATCCTAATAGGGAAAACTCATTTTACTGCACTAGTGATCTAGTGGGTTTCATCCCCACCATGGTTTTTTCCTCTAACCAAGGGTTTCCATGCAAAAATAATTGTCTCATGTGTGATGATTTTTTGGATGTTTGGTATTGTTATCGTTTATTTGTTTACTTTAGTTATATGCTTTGTGGTTTGGAAGTTATTATTGAGGTTAATCATATCAGTGGTTGGATTAGTCCATAGTCTGTAGGTACTTATTCATCCCCCTCTTAGTACCTAAAAATTCTAACAATACTAATAAAAAAGGTACTAAGCATAATAAATCCCAACCACTGGAAATACTCACATCCTTCCACTACCCACCAACTTGCAACCAAGAGCCAAGAACTAGTTAAAGAGAAAGACATAAATACATAAGGTGCCCATCCAAGAGAGAGGAAGAATATGCGAGAAAGAACATTAAAGTCCACGCTCTTAAAATTATCACACCTATCTACACCCAACACTCCATAAGCCAATAACCAAAAAACACAATAGAATGGAAGAATGATCCCAATATAGAGGGGAAGGGTGAAGAAGGGCAGATGAACATTGAAACAACCTCTTGAGATACTCTCACACAAAAACCACTAACACTACCACCAAGAACATCCAAACACCTACTATAGTGAAAATAAGCATCAAAGTAGAAGATACCCAATACAAATAGAGGAGAAAGAAATAGCCAAAATTGTCAAAGTTCATTCTCTCAAGAAAATTAAACCCAACTAACTTCACCAACTTAACATAGATCAAAAACCCTAACAAGGAAAAGACACAAAAAAAAAGAGAGAAGGTGAACACTAAATCCAAATAAATGCAATAATAACCTCCCCCACATAGTAGATCTACAACCAAAACATAGGAAAATAATCAATGTTGCCCAACTCTGAGAAAAAAACATGCACTTCCAATCAAAGATAGCCATTCTTTAAAGATCCACTAATGGGCCAAGGAAAAAATTCAGAAAAAATGGTACCCCACCCTTCAATAGCCATGATAGAGGAAACATGGGACCAACCAAGTACCCAAACTAAGAGAACCATCTCAAATAACTCACCATAACCTTGAGATACATGAGAAAAAAAACATTTGAGAAGGAATATTTCATACAAATTTATCCACCGTCCGCTAAACACCACCAAGAATCAAAACTAGGGCCACAAAATGCCCCAACGTGTGAACCATCATCATATGTGTCCTTATATTCTTCTCCTTCTATAGATACATCATCCCTAGAAACCCTAGGGGCACTCAACTTTCCACCTCTCTCTCAAATCATTTAATAAGATAAATATCTGAAGGGGAAGAATGTTGTTTGTAGATAGTGGATTAGTTTTTATCTTCATGGATTCACTATTAGTATGGGAGGTACTTTTGTGGAGATCTATTGTCTTATTTTATTCTCTCCTATGAGAGGGTTATTTATTGTATATTACTATTATATTTATTCCTTGGGGGATCACGTTGAGTCCTCTTTCTATCACTTCTTTCATGTTTTCTCTCTTTTGGTTCAGGTTATGGGAGTTTCACGATAGGCTATGGAAATGTTGTCATGGCTACGCCATCTGCAAGTAGAGGTTACGGTAGTAGCCCAATAATAAGTGGTTATTGTAACAGACCTTCGAAAGCTCCTTAAAGTTTGCTGAAAAATATTGGTTTTGGCTTTAATTCTACAGATTATAGAGCATTTGCAACTTCAGGTATAACTATTTAGTGTGATGTTTGGTATCAATTTTTCAGATTTTGTTTTTGATACCATGAATAGTTTGGTGTCGCACTATAGTGGGAGTTTTTGATATGGTAGTAAGAAATTTTAATTATCATGAGATGGTTTCCTCCATGTGATTGGAGATGATTTTTATTATGTCATGGTTGGCTCTTGATTCTAGATTAGAGCATTGGTAAGATATGAGTTCTCTTGATAGGTTTTTCTCTTTGGAGCATGAAGTTTTGATTTGTGGAGATCAAGTTGTTAGGCTTTATTCTTGGGATATGCAGACATGTAGTGGAAGTTTTGAGTCTAACAAAAAATTTGAGAGGGAAGATTTCAAACAACTTTATCCACCATCCACTAAACACCAAGTATCAAAACTAGGGCCACAAAATGCCCCAACGTGTGAACCATCATCATATGTGTCCTTATCTTCTTCTCCTTCTATAGAAACATCATATCTAGAAACCATAGGGGCACTCACTTTTCTACCTCTCTCTCAAATTGTTTACTAAGATAAATGTCTGAAGGGGACGAATGTTGTTTGTAGATAGTGGATTATTTTCTATCTTCATGGATTCACTATTAGTATGGGAGGTACTTTTTTTGGGATCTATCATCTTATTTTTTTCTCTCCTATGAGAGGGTTATTGATTGTATATTAGTATTAGATTTATTCTTTGGGGGATCACATTGAGTCTTCTTTCTAGATCACTTCTTGCATGTTTTCTGTCTTTTGGAGAGGGCTTTCTCCTATGGTTTTTTCTCCTTTACTTTACTTAAATGATATATATTTTTTGCAAGGGATTCCTAACAAAGACTTGTAGGAAGGGTCAATATTTGCACTAATTACATATTTGTGTTCCTCCCTAAGTTTCACTTAAGGTTGTGGTTGTGTGAGAAAAGTATGATACCTAACTAGTATATCTTTTATGTTCAATTCACGCTAGTTTACTTAGGGAGCATTTAAGGTTATTTACTTTGTTTTATTTCATACGCTTAAGATATTTTTCATAATTCTATATTGTCCTCTCCTTTCACCTTGCATATATAACCAAGGCTCCCCATATACTTTATGTGCCCAATATACCTATGGTATCATTTATATCAAATTTATATATAATCAAGAAATTCATTTATTATTACCTCCTTGTGAATGTGATTCCTAATTTTACAATTGATCCTAAGAGCTTCAGTCTATTAGATGACTCTTACCAATTTTTAAATATCTTCATAAATCCTTACAACAAAAATATAATCAATAATTAAATCAATTAGATTAAACTAAAACTATTGAAGGTTCTACCAATTGACATATAACCTTTTCAAAACAATGCTAGTGCCTCTAACTATGACCATCTTCATTTTCTCCTTTGAACTCATCTATTTATTAATGCAAAAATATTTGATAGTGTAGAATAAATAAAACATATCATTAAATACATTAATGCACAATTCTAACTACAAATACATTAAAATAAAACTAATGTGGCCTCTAACTTACACACCACCTTTTTGACCAATTGCCTCCTACTCTATCCGACTTCATTTTATCCTTAAGGCCTTGTAGTTGTTGATGTGATTTGATCCAATTGTATAAGAAATATAAAATATGTTCTTTTATTAATTAGTAAAAGGTTGAGGCTAGATGTGTTAGAGCAAGAGTTGAGATGGACTACTTCCACATAGGCCCTAGCTATTTAAACCATCAATATGAATTCACTTGGAAGTAAATACAATAAGGTATATTATCAACTATAAATATAATCTACAATAAAAATATATAAAATACTATGAAAAATTATGTGGATTTATGTAAGGAAACACAACTTCTGTGGAGCATAAGGTGAATCAGGTATTAAGTGGAGCATAAAGTGACACACATTCTCTCTTAATTAATTGAATATAGAAGCCATGGTAGCCTTCTATGCTTTACAATATTCGTAGATGGGACTATCAGACGCTTATCTTGAAAATATATCCTTTGAAATCAATTCATCCTTATTTCAACAATCTAATACACTCTACTCTCATTTAGCTATCAAGGAACAATACCTTCTAAGCAGAGAAAAAATTTATGGCATCCTCTAGTGGAGTAAAAGAATATTAGTGGACAACTACATTCTCCAACTTATTCAATTTGTAAAGAGATGGATAGCCACTTCTGACATATGTGTTGAAGGACTCTATGAAGCCACAGACGTACATAGTCTTAGTATTGGGTTCATAAGATTTCAATGAGCTTGACTTTTTCTCTTCCATGTTGTTGAGGTTTGTAAGAATTTGCAAATAGAAAATATTGAACCAAGGATCTAGAGGTTGAAGAAAAGCACAAGAGAGAAAATATGAATGCAATAATAGATTGAATAGATCCAATAAATTCACCTTGAATGATTGATTGATGAATGAATCAATGTTGTTGTGTTGTCATTACATAATAGGCCTCCTTATATAGGAAAGGCAATAAGAGAGAATGATAAGAAGCTGATAAGCTATCACCTATGCTAGGTGTAATCACATGTCCACCAAATGTGGATCATCCTCTATTATGCAATAAAGTATGTGCAATGGATTAGGATGATAATGTGATTAGAGCACAAAAGGTGGATCTCACACACAATGAGGTATGTGAAGACAACTATCACACCAAAAGTGGAATTTCACCATGTGCTTAATAGATGTGCACACTTCTAGGTGTCTCAATCATAAACTACTATGCAATGCATTAACCTAAGTAAGATTAAGTAAAGTGCAATTAGGAATAATTAATTACACCAACACCCCCCCTTAAGTGCAACTTAGGGGAATGCACTTAAACTCATAATGCAAGATGGGTCCCGACAACTAGGCCATGTTAGGTACCCATGTACACAATGCAATACATGAAATGCATAACTCTCATAAAGTGGAGAAAGAGGGAAAACCTCATAGGAAAAATCCTCCCCCAAAAAGAGAGAAGAAAACAAGATGCATGGATGGAGTTCTCAAGACCCCACAAGAACTACATACATCATGTATATACAAAGAAGTATCCCCCCATAAGAAGGATAGTTGGAGACATGATATCCCCCCCATAATGTAGAAGCTCCCATGTTGATGAAGAGTATCTGCAAACAATAGATAAGCCAATGTTTACAAGAAACATGTCTCCCCTTAGGAAGAAATAGATACATCAAATGATGAAGAAGCCAATCTTTGTGTAAATGGAATGAGGAAGAAGATGAAGGTCTCCAGGCATGAATCTTTGAAGACTGAATAAGAATCTCCAAGCTCAAAGAATCTATCACCTCATGTGACAAATCAAGTGAAGAAGGAGAAGAATCAAGTACACCAATCTCCAAAGAAGGTGAAGAAGTATCCCCATCTATGATGAAACTGTCATCAAGGGAAAGAGAAACCCCCTCATGTATGTCTTCCAAATCTGCGTCATGAGAATCAACAAGTGTCAAAGATGCATCCAAGTAGTCATCACATTCTGCAAGATCTGAAACACTATGATCATCCTGCTGAATAGTAGAGCCCATGTCTGAAGAAGTAGGAAGTGGAGGAGTAGGAAGATCAACACTTGTCTCAACAAAAAAATGATTCAAGTGCCCAAAGTTCTCCTCATAATTATCACTTGGCAAAGGGATGGGTACATCATGTATATCATCATCATTATCAACAAAATTAGAAAAGGAATACAAGTGGGATGTATGATCAACAACTCCCATAGATATGACATCTCTAGTCTCCATGTCTCTAATGTAGACATAATCAGGAGTGAACTCAACAATTTTACCTTGTGCCCCATGTGTAATTTGGTAAATAGAAAGGAGATTAGTGGTCAAGGATGGTACACAAAGAACATCATTAAATGTCCCTTCTCCCATAGGAATAGAACCTTCCCCACAAACTCTCATGAATGTTTTTTTACCCATCAAAATATTAGGAGAATTACAAGGCTCAATAGAAGAAAACATATCCATAGAAGATTCCATATGATGTGATGCACCTGAATCAAGAAGCCATTTACCTTGCTCAAGATGTGTGGAAGCCACGAGTGCTTGTCCTTTACCTTTATCTTTGGATGATGATTGAGATGTAGAAGCTACCGATTGTGTAGAAGAAGGAGCAGACACTAATGACGGAAACTTAATGTTGTGTTTCTGAATAATGTGAGTTAGCTCATCAATCTTCTTTTGAAAACACTTATGCTCATCATGTCCTAACTTTTGACAATATGCACATTTATCTCTCTTTCTTCTAGATGATTCCTCTCTTGAAGAGGACTTGGATTCAATTCTTTTTGGTGAAGAAGATTCATTACCTTTGTCATGAGGCTTAGGATCCTTATTTTGTTTCTTTCCTTTTCCATTAGAAGCCTTTGAAGTAGACTCACTTGCAATGAATGCTTGATGTGTGGAAGACTTCAACTGACCCATGTGTGCCAACTTTGCTTGTTCCCTTGTGAGTTGTGCTACAAATTCATCAAGAGAAGGCAATTTGTATGCACTACCAAGAGCATCCATAGTAGCATAGAATGTAGAAACAAAGATAGAATAGTCAGGACCAAGCTTGGAAAGAATATAAAAGATCAATTGTTCATCCCCTTTAACAATGCCACATGAAGAAAGCTCCAATCTAATAGAATTGAACTTAGAGAAAAAATCTTGAATATTGTCAAAATCACTAGGATTGAGACCTATGAGATCATTCTCTAATCTGAATTTTCTCATTCTATCAGGTTTACCAAAGAGTCCTTCCAATGTGACCCAAGCATCATGAGGATGTGTGCAAGATGCAATATGAAAGTGCAAGTCATGAGATATGGATGATCTAAGAGAGCCAAGTGCTTTATCCCTTCGATCAAACTATTTTCACCTTTCTGCAACACCTGTTTGAGGTTCTTGATCCTGCCCAAGAGTCATTCTAAGCAATCCAAGACTCAACAAATGATCACTTAAAGAAACTTTCCATTCATGGTAGTTATATGGAGTGAGGATTTTAACCTTTGAATTATCCATATTAAAACCAAATAAAGACTAATAACTACTGATAACTCCTTCAAATGATTGATGCAAATCAGAAAACTGAATTCTAAGGATTAACCAAGTGCAATTATAGCCCCAAAATGACCTATTTATGAAAGTGATATGTCTACCCAAAATCAATGAAATCTGATTATAGATCTGGAAAGTAGACAAAAAATCATGCACTTTCAAAAAAAATTTCACCTCAAAATGTTACTGTATGTGCCCAAACGAAGCCCTAGAAGTTGCAAAAATTAGAAACAGACATGAGCAGTCAAGAAGATCTGCAATTTTTTACAAATAAAGCCACCAAAATGCAAAATCAACACCACCACTAGAAAGCTCAGGAAATTCTATCCAATTTCAAAAAAAATTCCCAATTTGGAGCTCGGATGACCAAGTTATGGCCTCCCAAAGTCAGACTGTCAAAACCAAAATGCATATGGTGAAGGCAGAGAAATTTCCAAACCTTGCTTACATCAACAAAACACTGGGTTAAATTTTATAGTCATACAACCATCAAAAAAACTAATCTACCCTATTTTTGATAGCTAGACGGTCGTTAAATTTAAGATAATAGAAAAATGACATCAGTAAAAAAGTGACCCCACTATCTGACGTGGCGGTTGACTAGTCATCTGTACTGTATAGATGATGACATCACTGACTGACTATGCATAGGTGATGTCAGCACTGATGTGGCTGTGAGGCTAGGTAGGTGATGTGGCAAGTGCTGACAGAGCATGGGGATCCGCATGTTTGTCTCCACTTCTATCGCATGGCTATCTCCACTTCTGCAGCGTGGCGTGGTCGGAGTGATAGGGCATCCCAGTCGGTAGAGGTGGGCTCCATGATGGTGATGATGTCTGTGGAATAGTCTCTCCATGGTGGCCAAGTGTCTGTCTCGGTTCGGAGGTGGCCGCTGCTCTCGGTGGAGGTGGCCACTACTCTCAGCGGATCGCGGTCTAGTTCAGATCGTGGCGGAGGTGGGCGCTGATCTCAGAGGTGGGCAGAGATCTCAGAGGGAGTGGCGATCAAAGGAGCCACTGTGGGGGTGAGTGCACAGGGGAAGATGATGCCGTTGGGGTAGAGGAGCGGTGGTGGGGGCCAGGATTAATAATCCCACATTAGCTATGCACAAGGCTTTTGAGCCTTTTATATATGCAAAGCACCCAACAATAAACAAACAAGTTGTCCAGGCTAGGCCTAGTTGCTACTTGTGCTTGTCGAAAGGTTGGAGCATGGGCTTTGGCCATGAGTACGACTCATATTTGAAAGCTTGCATTGCAGATAATATAAATGGGCCATACCTTGACCAATTATTTTGCACAAAAAAATTCTGAAAAAGCTAGTAGAATTAAAAAAATATATATATTTTTACAAAATCGTACTAGTGAGGGTAGATCGGGTCGTACGACTTGATTTACAAAATTGTTTTGCCTCAAATTTGACTTTCACCTAATATAGATGAATTTATAGTCAATCTTAACCGAAATAGCCTCTCAGACGCAATGGTGAGGTTAGATCTACTCCAAGACACCTCTATTGCACACTAGTTCCTAGATCTGAGATTTGGACCTTCAAAGCTTATATCAAGATCTCTTCAAATCGGCTGATCTAAAACACTCCAATGGCTCTGATACCATGTAAGAATTTGCAAATAGCAAATATTGAACCAAGGATCTAGAGGTTGAAGAAAAACACAAGAGAGAAAATATGAATGCAATGATAGATTGAATAGATCCAATGAATTCACTTTGAATGATTGATTGATGAATGAATCAATGTTGTTGTGTTGTGATTACATAATAGGCCTCCTTATATAGGAAAGGCAATAAGAGAGAATGATAAGAAGTTGATAAGCTATCACCTATGCTAGGTGTAATCACATGTCCACCAAATGTGAATCATCCTCCATTATGCAATAAAGTATGTGCAATGGATTAGGATGATAATGTGATAAGAGCATGAAAGGTGGATCTCACACACAACGAGGTATGTGAAGACAACTATCACTCCAAAAGTAGAATTTCTCCTACACCATGTGCTTAATAGATGTGCACACTCCTAGGTGTCTCAATCAAAAACTACTATGCAATGCATTAACCTAAGTAAGATTAAGTAAAGTATAATTAGGAATAATTAATTACACCAACAAGGTTGAATCACTGTTGAGATTTTGGTGGTTGAAATTTCAGAATCATGGAAGATTTAAGGGTTCAAATTTTTTTTGGGAAGAACTACAGGATATGGAAGATTCAAATGAAGTCTTTGTTAATCAAGCAAGAGCTTTCTCTTGCACTTCAAGGAAAAGCAAAGAAACCAACCTCCATGAAAGATGAAGATTGGGAGAAGCTTGATGAAAAAGCCAAGGCGACAATATTTCTTGCATTAGGCAATAATGTCTTGCATAACATTGTAGACAAAGCAACAACAAAGGAGGTATGGCATAAACTAACTTCAAAATATGCACAAGCATTCGCTGCAAACAAAGTCTTCATCATGAAGAAGTTATACAAGCTTTAGACAAGGGAAGGCAAAGCCATGACAAATCATCTTAATGAGTTTAACACCTTGATTAGCCAAGAAAATTTAGTTGGCATGACACAAGACAATGAGAATAAGGCTGTCCTACTATTATGTTCTCTTCCTAATTTAGCTGAGATGGACTTGTGACAGCTGTAAGCATTTCAGCATCAAGTACCAAGAAGTTGGCTTTTAATGAAGTTTCAGCCACCCTTCTCTCTAAAGATTTGAGGAGGAAGAATGATGAGTCCTCATCTGGTACTACTCTCACAATGGTGAGCACCGAAAATAGAGGAAGAAGCCAATATAGAGGAAGAAACAATTACAATCAAAGGTCCCAATCTACAAGAAGGAGATTGAAGTCAAGAGGGAAACAAAATGGTTGTTGGTTTTGTGGCAAAGATGGTCACATCAAGAAGGACTGTCAGAAGTATAAGAAGGCTCAAGAAAAAGTTTTGGACAGAAAAGAAAATGTCACTCATGATAAGGATCTAGGTATCCTAGTACTATCAACTACTGATACAAAATCTGATTTGTGGGTAATTGATTCGGGAGCTTCCTTCCATGCTTCCTCTCTCACAGATGCATTTACAAATTATCAAGAAGGTGAATTCAGAGAAGTATATTTGGGTGACAAAAAAGCATGTAAAATCATTGGGAAAGGTTATATTGTCTTGCATCTAGAAAGAGGAGCAAAATTACTGCTCAAAGATGTTAGACATGTTCCTCAATTAAAGAGGAATCTGATTTAGTCAGCCAATTATATACCCAAAGATTTAAAACTGAACTTACAAACACATGGAAAATAGTCAAAGGCTCCTTGACTATTGCAAAAGGAGACAATACCGGTAGTCTCTATATTGTGAAACCTATTGATGAGGTGGGAGATGCTTTGACACTTGTGGGTAGAGATGTTGTGCTTTGGCATCAAAAAATTTGAGAAACAAAATATTTGAGAACTCCTTGGCCACACAAACTTGTGCCGCTGCTTGTAGTGGTGGCATGTGCACCTCAGCTGGCACTTGTGATTGTGAACCTGGTTATACTAGAATTGACTGTTCCACTGCTAGCTGTGACTAGTAGTGTAGGCTGCATGGTGGAGTTTGTGATAATGGTGTTTGCGACTTTCAATGCTTAGTTTATGTAGGATATACTTGTCAGAATATCCAACAATCCAACAATCTCCCACTTGAAGTTTGACTGATGTCATGACTTCACATTTAAATAACCTCCCACTTAAACTCTTCTTTCCTTTGCTAATACCATGGTAATCCATTGCTAATAGAAAACATTCATAGCTGAAATAACAACCACAGCCAGTTGCTAATCACAACCAACTAACCGTCTAACATCAGTAGATTTATAACCAGCATATCTAGCATATACAGCCCATACAACTCACCATGTATGAGCAATGTCAACCAAAAGTTGACTCAATCTACCAATCAGCTCTACCAAGTATGATCTCATTTACCTCCCCCAAAGAGAAGAGCATTTACAACACCCAACCACCATGGATGAAAGCTCTTGTAAACAATAAGATCAAGCTCAAAATCATTCCAAAACTAGGAACAATCTCAATCATATGCCGAGTAGACCAAGAGTAGGGAGTGAGAATGATCATCCAAGATGTACCAAGTCACAAATGACTTTTCTCCAAGATCAATCTCCTCTAGGTATAAATGAACTCATGTCCATCCACAAGTGTAGGCTCCTCAGTCTTCATGCTGAAACCTCCAAAGAGAAATTGTCTCAACAAATGTTCTCTAAATCAAGAGAACTATAGCCTCACCCAAGCCTCTTAGTTGTCAAGAGCTCCTCCATGGTCAATTCACCAAAGTACTCAATACCAAGAGCACTAACCAAACTAATTGTCAAAACTCCCACTGCACATTTTCATATCTTGGGAACACAACTTGACAACTTGATCTCCACAAATCAAAACTTCATGCTCCAAAGAGAAAAACCTCTCAAGAGAACCTATATCATGCCAATGCTCTAATCAAGAGCCCACCATGGCACAATAAAAAACATCTCCAATTTCATGGAGGGAAACCATCTCATGACAATAAAATGATCCATAAAATTGAAGCTGCAATTGCTCTAAAATGAGCCAAAACAAACATTACATGATAATAAAATTCTAACTACCAAATTGAGTGTATGGAAACCATTGCAAGCTTCCACAGAAACACTAACGGCTTCCATGAGGAGAAAAGATACCAGAGATGGAAGGGAAAATGGCCCTTAGAAAGGAAGAATGAAGCAGACCAGAGAAGTCGATGGCCTCACATCCGGGAGAAGAATTGGAATGCAGACCGCGACAAGCAGGGAATCTCCCAGGTACGTCACTCTTGTCAATACATCAGAACTCAACTATTCCAACATAATAAAATAGAGTTCCATCTACATAGGGGATCCCATAAAAAAATTCCTCAATTTTGCGCTATAGTGAATAATCAATCTTTTTTTAAGTTTTCAAAAAATGGGTTCAACCCTGCATCAGGGAGAGACAATACTCTAAATCCCAACTTAATACCCATATGCCCAACATCTTCAAGGGGCATTCTGATCAATCCTCCTCTTCCAAAAAAATCTTGGATGGACACTTATTGGAAGATTCATAGAAGAAGACTTTCTCTATTAGGGAACCTGAACCAGAATCCCCAGAGTTGGGGAGCCTCTAAAAAATGGCTTCAGATTTGGAGACCAATCCACAAGGAAGATACCCGAAAGGGATTCAACGAAGCTCCATTGGACCAAGATGGAGAAGGCAATAGGGTATATTCTTTACATATTGCAATGGAGAAGCCAGTATCAACAAGGGACCAAACTCCTTCGATCACCTTTCCAGAGGAAATGCTAGCTGAGAGGAAGGCATATCTCTTCAAATACGCAATCATTTGCAAATTTTGGGAAATCAACACGGAATATGGTGTATTCCACAGTTGGGTATCTACAAACTGGTCGAATTCTGTCTAGATTTACTCTTTAGATAATGAACTAGGATATTTTTTGGTCATTTTTGAGGATAAAACATCTTGAGATAAGGTTTTCCGAAACAAAAAATGGTTCTACAAATCACAGGGTCTACATATGCAATGTTGGATGCCCAAATTCAACAGCAAGGATAATATCATCAGGTTCATACCCAAGTGGATCAAACTAAAAAACTTACCTATGGAATACAGAGGAAAAGAGATCATTCATATCCTGGCTAATAAAATAGGAATTTATCTTGACCATCATATAGACTGCTCTTCTGCTTCTGTGAAGATATGTTTGCTTGCAAGTCTAGAATGGGAATTCCCTGCTTCACTTAAAATTATTTCAAAATAGGGCAACTGGATTCAACTCATTACCCAAGGGGTTGAGAATCTTCCCATATCTGAGAAAAGACACTAGGAGATGGAGGTGGATAAAATAATCAGGGAGCTCCATTCAGGTTTGGCAAGAGATCAAGAAGCTAATACCAATCTCTCATTTTCTCATCAAGAAATGGAGATGGTTGGAGACTTACATTCAGAAGTTATAGAAGTATCAGAATAGTCGCTGAACCACAATGTTCGAGGAGGCCATTCAAGCTAGGAAGAGTCAATGGTCTTGGAGTCTTTTATCCGAGTGTTAGGTTGGGTCATGCACAAGTTTATAAAACAACCCCAAACAAGGCTTCCAATAGTTGCCAGGATACTTTTTCGATCAAGAGTCTTCAGGACCCAGCACTCCCTCATATTTCTCCCTTGATTCTAGGTTTTCGATGCTTTCCCGAATCATCTCCACTTTTTCCCTTGCATAAGGCCATTTCCTTAAAGCCTTTTAGGTTCAATCCTTTAACTTTACAGAAGATCATTCTTCAATGGGTATCGAAAGTCCAATTGGATTTGATAGAGGAAATAGCAGATCAAGTAATGAGTGAGGAGGAATCTTCAGATCGATCCCTGTAGCCAATGGAGATTCTGTTGGAGAAGTCGATGTCCTCAATTATTTTGGAAAAGGAAAACTTAAATGCAGAAGAAGCAACAAAAGAAGATGACATTCTTAAGATTAAGTTATGTGACCTCAAAGCCTCAACCAAAATAAAAAGTTCAGCCACAACATCTTCTTCACCAACCTTTCAAGGGGTTAACCTTCAAACTCCTGATTCATCATCTTCTTCATACTTGGGGCGGAGAACATCCTACAGACTGAGACTCAAAGAACAAAAAGAGATGACTAAGTTGCTAGCCCCTCAAATGGAGAAAACCTCATCCACATTTAGAGTCAAAGGAGGGTTAATTAATCTCAAACCATTAGAAGCAAATATGGATCACCTCAGAATTAATAATCTACAATTGGACAGAGGTGTACTTTCTCAAGTGTATGAGGAAACATAGATCTCCCCAAAACTTCAGGCAGTTTATGATCTTTTTGGTGATACAACATTAGAACAACCAACCAAGGATACTCAGAAGTTAACATATGTGGAAAGGCTTCTAGATGAGGATTATATTGAGGATGAAGAAAGACTACTAGACATCTCAGTGCTCATCCAAGAAGAATCAGAGGAAGATCATCAGCAAGATTTTTCACCAAAACACAACAACCTAGGACTAGTGCAATCTATTCAAGATTGTCACATGGATTGTGGAAAGATCAAAAAGTAGGGGAGAGGAAAGAAATCTAATGCATCACTCAGGAAGGAAGTTGGAGAGGAATCAGATCAAACCAAAATAACATCATACATTAATGTAGGGAAGGGGAAGTTCCTTCCCGAGTTGCAATGAGAATCATCTCCTAGAATGTTAGGGGTCTCAATGCCCCTAACAAACAGTGTTTGGTCAAATGCTGTATCATATCATCTAAAGCAAAATTAGTTCTACTTCAGGAAACAAAGATGGATAAAGAGCAATTGGAAATCTTTGCCAAGAATTTAGGAGATTGGAAGGCTCATAGTGTAGATGCAATAGGATCCTCAGGTGGCTTATCGGTCTTATGGAATTCCAGGTTTTCTTCTTTCATTCCAATGGATCATGGACCAAATTGGATAGCTGGGAACCTAATTAGCACCAAATCCAATTTAAATATTCATACAGTGAATGTATATGGCCCCATCTCACACAAGAAGAAGGCAGAATTATGGGCAGAAATCTCTAATTGCTTTGCTCAATGGCCAGAGGACAACTTTATAGTGGGGGGTGATTTCAATGCTATAGTTCATGCATTAGATAAATTAGGGGGATCTCTAAAAACCTCTCAGTCACATAATTATTTTAGGGATTGGTTACAAAAAGAGAGTCTTATGGAGGTGGAGCTACAAAATGGCTCCTTCACATGGTCAAACCAAAGAATGGGCATATGCAACATCTCAGAAAAACTGGATCATTTTCTATTTAAAGGAGACCTTACAGAATTCCCTTTTGACTTAAAAGCCTCTATCACTCCAATTTCAGGATCTTATCACTTCCCTATCCAACTTAACATTCTCGAGGCCAACAGACCCTTGGGATGTCCTTTTTAATTTGAAAATATGTGACTTAAAGAGGAGAATTTCTTGGAGCTGATAGATGAATGGTGGAAGGATTTCAAAGTTGAGGGTTCTAAGTTATTCTGCTTTGTCTCCAAACTGAAATACATCAAGCAAAACCTTCTCATATGGAATAGAACTCATTTTAACAAAATCTTTTCATCAAAATTGGAGATTGAACAAAAATTGGAGAATCTAAATCTAAAAATAATGCAATCGGGATTGGACCATGATAGTTACTTAGAAGAAAAATCTCTCTTAAGGGATTGGGAAGATATCCTAGCTAAAGAAGAAATATACTGGAAACAAAAATCTAGAGAGTCTTGGCTAGCTGAAGGAGACAAGAATACAAATTTTTTTCACTCAAGTACAAAATAGAGGAGAGGCATTAATAGGATTTCTCAACTCAAGGATGCTACTGGCTCTATATTGGAGGATCAGAAGGAGATCATCAAAGAAATCACCAGATATTACTCTCAGCTTCTCAATTGTTCTATCTCAAGTCCCTTGGGGATTCAACAAGGGTTATTGGAAAACATCCCAAATATCATTACTGATGCAGATAACTAGATGCTATCTAGACCCTTTCAGGAAGAAGAAATCTGGCATACTATCTCCCAAATGGCTCTAGACAAAGCTCCAGGACCGGATGACTTTCCTCCAAGCTTCTTCCTTCATTGCTGGAGCATTTTGGGCAAAGACCTCATTGATGCTTTGGAGGCCGCAAGAGCTTCAGGTAGATTTCTAACTGAAATCAACAATACTTTCATAGTGTTAATACCTTAAAAGGAACAAGTCATTAATTTGGATGAATTCAGACCAATTGCCCTCTGTAACACAATTTAAAAAATTCTCTCTAAAGCTCTAGCAAATAGACTAAAAAAGGTCTTAGTAAAATTAATTGGGGAGGAACAGACCGGTTTTGTCCCAGGTAGATCAATTCTAGATGGGATAATCATAGCACAAGAAGCGATACATTCTATCCAGCATAATAAGCAATCCAGGATGATTATAAAATTGGATATCAAGAAGGCCTATGACAAGGTCAATTGGACATTCTTAATTAAATGTATGGAGCGATTTGGGTTTTCTAAAGCATGGATCAATTTGATATTTTATTGTATTTCAACTCCTAAATTCTCTGTCTTGGTAAATGGATCACCACAAGGCTTCTTTGAAGGCTCTAATGGCATCAGACAAGGAGATCCATTATCGCCATTTTTATACATAATTATGGCTAAGGCATTAGGGAGAAGTATGATTAGTATGCAGGATCAAAACCTAATTAATGACATTACAATATCCTCATCCATTCGACTAGTTACTCTTCAAAAATTTGTAGATGACATTATTCTCATGGGCCAGGGGAGTATCTAGGAAGCTAAGCAGATTTCCAAGATACTAGATCACTATGGACAAGCTTCAGGGCAACTAGTCAATAAAGAGAAATCAGTGGTCTTCTTCTTTCACACAAAAAAGAAAATCCACTAGAAAATTGTAAAAATTCTGGAATGTAAATCAGGCTCTCTCCCATGTCCATACCTGGGCATCCTGATTGACAAATCCCTCAGAACAACATTAGTTTGGAAACCTCTCAATGAAAAGATGGACATGAAGATGGATAATTGGAAAACTAGATGGCTATCTTGGGCCGGGAGATTAGTCATGATCAAAGCAACATTATCAGCAATACCAATATACCTAATGTCTTGCCTTTCACTTACCATAGAGGGTTATATGGATATGGTGAAGAAACTTAGGAAATTCTTTTGGCAGGGTATATACACTAAGAGGAAATTTGCATTAATCTCATGGGATAAAATATGTAAACTAAAATCTTCTGGTGGCACTGGCATTAAAAATCAATTATGGCAGAACCAAGCTCTAGGTGCAAAGCTTTATTGCAAAATAGTGAATAATCAGGATTTCAAATGGATTAGAATTCTCAGAGCTAAATATTTAGGCAACTTTAATAAGGAAGATATAGTCAGAATTAAAGAGTTCCCAAAAGGCTTGAGAATTTGGAACTTCATAGCTAAGTCAAGACATATTATTAACAATAACATATCTTGGAATATCAAAGATGGAAAGGAAGTAAGATTCTGGGAAGACTCTTGGGGTGGGCATCCAACCATCAATTCACAGTTAGGCCCCAATTAGATCAGTCATATTTGTACTTCATCCTGGGGACCATATCTCAGTGACTATATCATTCCTTCGTCCTCTATTGCTATAGATGGCTCTTGGGAGTGGAAAAACTTCTCATCACTTCAATTAGATACAAGAGAGGTAGATAAGCTCAAAACATTGATCAAAGATAGGCCCTTTCTTCTCAAACAAGGAAAAGATGAAATCATTTGGAATGGGGCAAAATTAGGATCCTACAGTGTCAAAGAGGGTTACAATCTTATAGCCAAATCATCCACATCTAAAATAGAAGAGATCCCAGCACAATTATGTTGGAACAAGGTTGGACTCCCAAAAGCTGGGTTATTTATGTGGGCGGCATCCTAAGGTAGAATTTTAACTGCAGATAAATTTATTAAGATGGGATATCAGGGTCCATCCAGATGCATTATGTGTTTTAAGAATGAAGAGGATGTAAATCATCTATTATTATCCTGTCCCTTTGCTAAAGATTGTTGGTACTGGCTTTATTCAAGATTAGGATGGTCATCAGCCCCCCCAAATAATTTACTCCAACTTTTGATATCATGGCCACGAATCATGGGAGGAAGTTTATTCAGTAATCTATGGATGATCTCTCCATCAATTCTGATTTGGGAGATTTGGAAAGAAAGGAATAGAAGATTATTCTAGGATAAATTTTTGAAATTTGAAACTATAATTAACAAATTGGAGGCAGCCATAGTTGAGGTAATGAATTCCCGGATCCAAACTCAATCAGCACAACACAAATTCTTTACCAGTTGGGATGATCAGATGACAAAAAATTGGTTTGGGTTAAAAACTCCAATCACCATAGGCAAAGGATATAGAAGAAATCAAGAACTAAGGAAGGCATGTGTCTGGAAACCCCCTCCATTTGGATGGTACAAATTAAATTTTGATGGAGCTTCTAAAGGTAACCCAGGCCCCTCAAGAGTGGGATGCATCATACGCTCTACAACTGGGAATGTGATTGCCCAACAAGCCATACCATTACTCAAAGATACAAATAATATGACAGAATTTAAAGCACTATTGTCTGGACTGATACTAGCTCGGGAAGTAAGGATCTCAAAGCTTGAAATTGAGGGAGACTCACTGATTACCATCAATGCAATCAAAGTCAGATCAACCCCAAATTGGCGTCTTATGGCAGTTTTAGAGGTAATCTTGCAGTTAATGGATAATTTTGAATCGAAAACCATTAACCATACTTTCAGAGAAGGAAACACTGAAGCGGATGAGCTGGCTAACCTGGCAGCTAGAGGAACAAATTTGAAAATTCTATCCGACGTCAGTGGAGTTTCAACGGAGCTCATTGAATCTAACCACTAAATCAAAATGGTCAAATCAGGTCCTGATATATTTTTGCCTCAGAAGTTGACAGAATGGCTCTTTGTGGTGATAAGATGGGCGTCTTCTCTCATAGTGCACAGCGCATGTAGTAGTTTAGAACATTAAATGAGGAGTGGGATTAGGACAAGAGGAGAAGATACCTATTATCCATCGAAGAGTGATGGCGTTCGAACATGAGTTATCTTCTGGTGTCGAAAACCTTGGTTGTTTTCGGTCATTCGCCTCTGCGCAGTTAAATCTCTGACACCAGCATTTCCTATGTGCGCTGTTGTGATTGTGTGGGGCCCAATTCTTTATCATGTTAGTCATCGCTAGGTCGGGGAATAAAGAAAGTCTATCCAGCGACTGTGAGTTTGCCTTTGTTGTTGAATCTCAATGGTGGGACTTGGTTTCTGGATGAGTCAGATGGTCCTGACATGTCAGAGCATCAACGGTGGTCACTAAAGCATAAGGGATTTGCCAGAGCTATGCGAAATCACGACGGCCGTTGATTCTTCTTTACGGTGTAGGGTTTCAAACTATGGGTCCATGGTGACACATATGCACAAATGACGCTCCCCTATTGGCCGAAGGAAATACAGAGGTGGAGTGTTGTCAGAGGGGCTTGTGTTAGAGATTTTGATTGACAGTTGGTGTGTGATCGCATGGAATATTCTAAACCCATGTGATCATGCATCCACCATCCGATAAGGAAAATATGAGGTGGAGTGTTGTCAACGGGGCTTGTGTTAGAGTTTTTGATCGACAGCTGGCATGTGATCACATGGAATATTCTCTCCCCATGCGATCATGTGCTCACCGTCCGATTAGATGCCGATGGTTTGTCTGCAGTGGGACCACGTGATGATTCATCGCCAAGGTGTCAGGTTGTGATTGCCTGAGCTAGAAAGGGAATGTTGACACATTAGTGGGCCCAGACTTTTCAATGGGGTCACAACATGAATGATCTGATGGTGGTGGTTAATGGTGGTAAAGGGCTACGGTGTGTCGCATGTTTGCATAGCCCTTTTCCTGGCTATGCGATCATGCGACAACTATTGAAAGATGCTGTTGTGGAATTAAAGGTGGGTCCGTGTGTTGGGTCTTGCTGACATGTACCTTTCTGATTGACCAGCAAGCGCTGAGATGGATATGCATCGTGGGTCCCGGAGATTTGAATTCTGCCAAAGTGTTGAAAACCTACGATGTTTTCTACTTGGTTTGCATGTATACCTTGGTTGTTTTCGACCTTGTGCCTTCTCGCGTTTGCGCACTTATCTTCTGATGCCGAAATCCTTGGATGTTTTCGATCCTTTGCCGAAAACCTAGGATGTTTTCGACCTTGCATTTCTTCCCTTTTGTTGGCACTCCTTGTTCGTTGGTCCTAACTGCACAAGTGTGATCGGATGGTGGGCCCGAGTCTTCAAGGGTTTTAAAATGATTGGTTGTCGCATGATCGCATGTCAGAGTTTTTTGACATGCGACCATGCGACCGGTTACTTCTTGTGCTAGGGCCCATTGGCGGGGAGGGCAGTGGTCCCGCTGGTTGTTATGTGGCATCTTGTGGTTGGTTATCGCAGGATCGCATGTCAGAGTTTTTTGACATGTGATTATGCGACCGGTTGACACTTGTTCCTAGGCCCATTGGTGATGGAAGTATTGTAGATGCGCTGTCAAATGGAAGTTGAGGTGGTAGAGTTCTATTGGATGCAGCATAGAGATGTGGCGGTAACATGGCAGTTTTCAGTTAGCCCGTGGCAACACACTGGCGGTTTGTCACATGTTCTCATAGCTCTATTTCATGTTATGCGAACATGTGACCAACTGCCAGACCTCGCGACAAAGCTATGAACTACGGTGTGGGTCCGTGTGTCGGGTCTTGCCAACGTGTCTCCTTTTCGATTGGCCGGAGAGCGCTAAGGTGGATGTACATCATGGGTCTGATACCCAAGGGTAGTTAACGGTGGTGAAGGTTTATGGGGTGTCGCATGTTCGCATAAGCCATTTTCAAACTATGCGATCATGCGACAACCATTAAGGGAATATCGACATTGAGGAGTTAAAGCTGCCAAGCCTGCAAAACATGATGATCTAACAGTGGTGATATAAAGTAGATCTCAGTTCAGATGTTGACCGTTGATAGACTGTTGGCACCTTGCGGATGACCATTGCATTTCAAGTTCAAATTTGTAGAGGATTTTCGCGACAAGAAGTACCAGAATTGATGGCTTTAGTAGCGGTTTTCAACTGGTTTGGTGGCACAGTTATTGCCGACTGATCCGAGGGGCTCAGTGACCGTTCGCAGTGATGTTTTGTACCTGGTGGAGTAAGTTTTTGAGCTTGAGAAGCTTTTTGCAGGTGGTGATTTGTACTGATTTTCATGGCTATCCCTGGTGTTTTGTACTGAAGAAATTAGAAGTAAATATCGGTATCAGCCGATTACTATTGTTGAAAGTTGAAATGATTTCATTCTGAACATTAGACCATGCAACAGTAGGCTTGAACTGATGATAGATACTTTGTTAATTTATGTTTATATTTATATATATAAAAATCCCAACTTCAGCCCTTCATCGATAAAAAAAAATAAAAAATTCTAACTACCATATCAAAAGCTCCATCTCGATCACATCTTTAATTGAAATCAAACAAGCAAGGCACTTAGTAGCTTCTGCACAATATCAACTATCTAAAACACCAAATAATGTGCGGCTATTAGGAATCAATCAGTTGTAATTTGGCATTACAACAACTGCTTCTAGCTGCTGCAAAACACTGGGCTCACTTGGTTCACGGTGTTGACCTTCTACCTCTTGGATTAGCACATCCCCATACAGTGACAAGCTTGAAAATGAAAGACTGCTATTCTGACAAGTATATCTTGCATAAACTGAGCATTGAAATTCGAGAACACCATTATCACAAACTCCACCATGCAGGCTGCACTGCTAGTCACAGCTAGCAGTGGAGCAGTCAATTCCAGTATAACCAAGTTCACAATCACAAGTGCCAGCTGAGGTGCACATGCCACCACTACAACCAACAGGACAAGTTTGTGTGGCAAAGGAGTTCCGCATTACCCCGTAGCGTAGAAGGCCCTTACTTGTTCTCTCCACCTGCCGCCACCTCCTCAGCGCTTCCCCTAATCGATTCTCCTCCCTGGCTTGTGATGAATCGACCTCCGACTGTAAGTTGTAGCTTGGTCGCATGGCTGGCAGTTGGCCTGCAAGACTCTTCATCTTCTTGTGCTGACAGGAAGAACAACATAATCATAGAAGAGAACCACCATTCAGGCAGCAACAATATTCCCTAAGTGCACTTCTATCGAACAGAAATATAGCGCAGAGGTCTTCCTCTCGATCGCAGAGGGTTCCAGATTCTTTCTGGACAAAAATGTAAAGGTTTTAAGGCATCAGACGGCTAGCCGCTCAAACGAGTGTATGATTCGAGCTTCATGCTTTTCCAGATTATTCAATTAATCTCTTCTAATTTTTTGCAAGTCTTATTATGAAGATGGAGTCCAGCCTTTCCAGCTCTTGCAATTAATCTTAGAGCTTTCTTATCAACAACCTTCTTCTTGTCTTGGGAGCATTATTGTCATCTGCTCTGCTCTGCTCTCCCTCTTCTTACATGTTCTGATACCAATTGTTAAGTTAACAGATAAATTGGGAATACAACAAAGACACAAGTTTTAACATGGTTCGCCAATTTGACTATGTCCATCAGAAAGCAGAGCAGAAAACTTATTATATTACAGCTTACATACAAAGGATTTTGCCCTCATATTTATACAACAGTCTTCCACAAAAGACGAAGAAACAAAAATAAAAAGAAAAAAGGAACAGCCATGAAATATGAACTCAACAGTCAGACTTCATATCCAACAGCTGCTACAATCAACATCAACAGAAGCAGTATTAATACCATCCGCTATGAACTTCTTATGCTCCTCTCCTCCATAACCACCATCACCGGATACTGCCATACAATATTTTCCTTCCTTCTCATGCTTGTCTACTTCGCAACAATCAGATGTGGAGATTTTGATATTTTTCTCCCTCCTGCAATCATCATCATCACATATAATATACTGGGGTATTAACAACTTCTCAGCCTCATGGCAGGCAAAAACACCGGCTTTTAATGAACATATGTGATGAGTCCAATCAAAGATCCACTCTATATAAACTGACTCACACCTGAAAAAAAATGGGCCTACTTTAGAGCAATTCTCACGTCGAACAACTAAAGGGGCAGCCAAGGATTCACAGTCACCAAAGGTATCATAATCACCTTTTGCACAGTTGTGCTTAAATGGCCCATAAAAGTATTGGAGGCAACTCCAATCTCGGACCTTCAGCTCCGCCTTTTTATCAACTTAAGGAACCAGAGCTCTTATATTCCTTTGGTGAGCCAAGGATTCACAATCTCCCAGGGATTCAAAGTCAGCTTTTGTACCTCCAGCAACCATGGCGCATATGTTGCCTCTCGCAATCTTTGATTGCAAGTCATTACTGGGCTTTAAATTCTCCACCCAATTCTCCCAAAAATATAGGCACCTCCTAATTGGAAAAGGCATTCGGTCACACACCATCTGTATTATTCTGCACAAGACTGTTAGATACAATATGATGAAGGCTTATGTGTGCGAAATGCAATATAGATTTTTCTCATGAATAATTTGGTGTTCATTAGACAAGAGTTATAGACTAAGATATCTAGATTAAGAGCTTGAGAATTTAGCTCAAACGTACTCCTTTACGACGGTTGACCTTTTGGGTCACAAGGAAACCTGATAGAGGTCCACTAGATTTAAGATTTTTTCCTTCATGAAAAGATCTTCTAAAAATGTGTACACACATTTCTTGTGTTAGTTTTAATTGGAGGTCCCTTGGCTAGGTGAAACTTGAGGTTTGGAGTGCATATTTGAAGGAGCCATGCAATAAAGAGGTATATTAGTGCAAATATTAAGTACTATTACTTTGTTAGTAGTTTTTCGATCATTATTGTGTAGTTATGATCAACTACTCAACTACATATTGTCTGTATATGCTCAATTGCATATCCACTACCTGTATAAAGCTTGAATCATGTAAATGAATGATAATCAATCTTTCACAAACATTTCATCAAGCTTAACACCAATCCCTTGCCTATATCCAAAAATAAAACTTCATAATACATATATTCTTCATAACCATAAATAGAAAAGAATGAAAGCAAATAAATAAAAAATGTTTCTCATGCAAAGCATCATCTCAAATTGTGAAGCTAACTTGAGATGATTGAAACTCCTTAATGTCTTGATGTCACTGGCTTGCAAAGTGACTTTGTTAGTACTTACCCTCCAAGAATAGCACAAGAGAAAGCACAAAAACCTTTGAAAGCCCAATAAAAAAATATCTTTTTGTGGATCCTCATAGAAAATTTTAACATTTGAGAAACAACACAATATTTTGCAGGGTCTATATTCTTAATTTTCTTGAATCCATGCTGTACATTTCATTTTTTATAAAGAAGAGATCCCCTTTTCTCACTAGGTGATAATATTTTTTCAAAAAACATATTAAATAGACATCAAACAAAACAATAAAAAATTCTTTCCAAATCGCTTATGATTATAATATTATGCAAATTCTATTCCTTATAGTTGCAAATATCTCTTGTTGTACTAGTTGCAAAATGAAGCATGGACTTATTAAATTTGAAATAAGTTATAACTTCACATAAAAAAATTGTTGTTAGAACCCATTTCTTAGATTTATAAGTTATTTATTCTCTAAGAGACTTTGGTATTGAGACTACTTGAAATTACCTTACTTTTATCAATATTTTGACCAAGGTTATAGTAGATAATTCATCACAACAACAATCACAAGAAAAAAATGTAATAGAATGATCAAAACCCTATTTATTTCCGAGGGGAGAAATATTATTTGTAGATAGTAGATTATTTTCTATCTTCATGGATTCACCATTAGTATGGGAGGTACTTTTATGGGGGATCTATTGTCTCAATTTTTCTCTCCTATTAGAGGGTTATTGATTTTATAATTGCATTAGATGTATTTCTTGGGGGATCATGTTGAGTCCTCTTTCTATCGCTTCTTTTATGTTTTCTCTCTTTTGGAGAGGGCTTTTTCCTATGGGTTTTTCTCATTTACTTTATTTTTGATTAAAAAAATTCAGAGGGGTGCCTAACAAGGCCTACTAGCTAGGGCCCATATTTGCACCATTTACATATTTGTATTTTTCTCTTAGAAATTACAATTAAACTGGTGGTTTGTGTGAGAAACGCATATCACCTAACTAATTTATCTTTTCCCTTGCTTAAGATATTTGTCATATTTCTATGTTGTCCTCTCCTTTCACCTTGCATATATAAGCACGGCTCCCATGTACTTTATGCGTCCAATATGTACCTATGTTATCATTATATATCAATTTTATATATAATCAAGAAATTCATTTATTATTACTCCCTTGTGAATGCCATTTCCAATTTCACAAGTGACCCTAAGAGCTTGAATCTATTACACGATTCTTACCAATTTTTAAAATATCCTTGTAAATCCTTACAATAAAATAGATTCAGTAATTAAATCAATTAGATTCGAACCAAAGCCTTCATTCTCAAGTTCATCGGCTCATTGTTTCAGCATTTGCAAGGGCATTCAGCTTGGGGTTATTCAGAGGCATTCTTCATCAGACGAAGAAGGAGAGCTCCGTGGGTTTCAATACTGCAGAAGCTGCAAGTGGATTCACATGGAATATCTAACTAGAAACTACAGAGTCTAGATTCCAGTCTGTGATTGGGAAATGCCATTAACTGAACACGTCACAGATGATCTTCTTCACCAAGTATTTAAAGTTCATTGCTACCATTACAGGAAATGTGTCAACAGGGTAATAGGTGAAGCAATACTATTTCCTCAGGCGCGACGGGGAATTTTCCCTTTTCCAATTGTCTCTATTTTCTTATCAAATTTCATGGACATGTTGCAATCTTTGTCTATGCTGCAGAACATTGCAGATAGGGTTGTTAAAGATATTTTCCTTTGGGATAGTAAAATCATTCATGGTGTTCAATAATATGATCTTTGGAAAGGGCAGAGCCACATTGGCGGTCTTTTCCCACTACATTTTCTGTTGAATGGCCATGTCTATTTGACATTAGTAATGCAGAACTTCACGTACTTGCATCATGCTCTTAATAGGCACTATGTGACTCTGGGTGAGGATTTGGTTGAAACAATTCAGAGGAAAGTTAATGCCCTTCTGGTCATCTTAGGGCACGACCATGTTGATCTGCCTTCAACGTCAGATTCTCATCCACAACAATACCAGCCAGGGTTTCCAGACTTCAACAATCCAGTTTATCATGTTACAGAAATAGAGCACGTTGAGGATAATTTAAGTTCTTCTCGCAGGCACCTTGTTGATGACAATATAGGGCAACAAGCACAGGAGAGTGACAATTTTGACAATATGGATGAGATGGAAGAATAGTGTGGCTACCTTTTGGGCTTGTAGTATTTTGATGAATAACTTCTGTTTTGTATGGGGTTTTTTAAATATAATGGTGGTTATGTATGTCTGGAAGGGTACTGGTTGAAAATGCCAAATTTTGTATTTGGTGTTTGTAATACTTTTGGGGGTGTGGCATACGATGCCAAATTTTGTAATGGTGAGTGATTTGTTTTGTCGTCGGGGATGATGGCACATGATGCCTAATTTTGTTTTGTGAACTGGTACAAACTGAAAAATATTGTAAATTTATATTTATATATATATATATATATATATATATATATATATATATATATATATATCAGGTTTATAGTCTTCAAGAAAAAAAAAACTTTTAAAGATTATGTAATCTTTTTCAAAACAATGCTAGTACTTCTAACTATGACCATCTTCATTTTATCCTTTGAACTTCACTATTTATTAATGTCAAAGTATTTGATAGTATAGAGCAAATAAAGCATATTATTTAATATAACAATGTATAATTCTAACTCTAAATACATTAAAATTAAACTAATGTGGCCTCCAACTAACACATCATCACCTTCTTACCAATTGCCTCCTATACTATCCAACTTCATTTTCTCCTTAAAACCTTATAGTTATTAATGTGATTTGATCCAATTGTGTAAGATATTTAAATTATGTTCTTTGTTAATTTGAAAAAAAATGATGCTAAATGAGTTAGACCAAGAGTTGAGATGGACTACTTTCACAAAGCCCCTAGCTATTTAAACCATCAATATGAACTCATTTGGAAGGAAGTAAGCACAATGAGATATATTCTCAACTATTAATGTAATCTACATTAAAAATATGTAAAATACTATAAAAAATTATGTGGATTTATGTAAGGAAATACAACTCGTGTGGAGCATAAAGTGAATCAGGTATTAAGTGGAGCATAAAGTGACACACATTCTCTCTCAATTAATCAAATATAGAAGCCATGATAACTGTATATCCTTTACAACATTCATGGATTGGACTATCAGATGCTCATCTCCGAATTATATCCTTTGCAATCATTTCAGCTTATTTTAACAATCTAATACACTCTACTTTCATTTAGCTATCAAGGAACTTTAACTGGTTAGCAGAGATAATAAATATGGCATCCTCTAATGGAGTTGAAGAATATCAGTGGACAACTACATTCTCCAACTTATTCAATTTGTAGAGGGGTGGATAACCGCTTCTGACATAAGCATTGACGGACTCTATGAAACCTCGGACGGACACAGTCTTAGTATTGGGTTCATAAGATCTCAAAAAGCCTGACTTTTGCTCTGCAATGTAAAATGCCAATTTGAATAGCTTGATGGCCTCCTTGCTGCTACAATTAACATCAACAGAAGTAGTATTAATACCATCCGCTATGAATGTCTTATTCTCCTCTACTCCACAACAACCATCACCGGATACTGACATACAATATTTTTCTCCCTTCTCATGCTCATCTACATCGCAACAATCAGATGTGAATATTATCATATCCTCCTCCCTCCTGCAATCATCATCATCACATACAATATACTGAGGTTTTAACAACTTTTCAGCCTCATAGCAGGCAAAAACACCAGCTTTTAACGAACATATGTGATGAGTCCTATCAAAAATCCACTCTATATAAAGCGAATCACACCTGAAAAAAAAAGGGCCTACTTTAGAGAAATTCTCATGTCGGTCAACTAAAGGGGCAGCCAAGGATTCACTGTCACCAAAGGTATCAAGGTGACCTTTTGCACAGTTGTGCTTAAATGGCTCATAAAAGTATTGTAGGCAACTCCAATCTAGGACCTTCTCCACCGCCTTTTTATCAACTTGAGGAACCAGAGCTCTTATTGGGTGAGCCAAGGATTCACAATCAGTTAGGGATTCAAAGTTAGCTTTTGCACCTCCAGCAACCAGGCAGTATATGTCGCCCCTTACAATCTTTGACTGCAAGTGATTACTGGGCTTTAAATTTGATAGAGGAAGAAAGAAACCATTTACACAAAGTTGCAGATAAATAGAACAGAAAAGAAAATGCTCTTTGATTATTCAAACAGAATTTTATATTAAAGCCATTTCCATATGTTTTTTATAGGGCTGCCAATACTCTCAGAACAGTATATATTGCCTGCATGAAAAAATAGAGTATATATTTTTTTCTCTCTGAACAGAACAGAACAAAGAAAAACATTTCACTTTTCAATACATTCAACCTGACTGGAAGCGTCTAGAATACCCTAGAAATATCCGACTAAAAATATCGTATGGAAGAAAGGAATAAAAATACACTAAAGTCAATGCATTAGATAGGGTAGTTAATGCAGTAGGTGTGAGGTCGCATGATTGCAAGAGTGGAAAAGAAGCCTTGAGATCATGCGACAGAGTATAAAGAGATAGCTCGGGTAGGTGGGAAGATTAACGAAAGTACGGGGAAGATTAAAAAATTCCCTACTGGCATCCACGTCCTCTAACACTCCTCCTTAATCTTCACTGCTGCAATCTTTGATGTCCAATTGATCTCTTTGATAAACAAAACTCTCTTTTCCCAGTGCCTTGGTGAAGATGTCCACTAATTGATCTTCAGACCTACAATGTTCCAAGTAGATTTCTCCATTGTTGATCAGCTCTCTGATGAAATAATACCTTGTGTCTATATATTTACTCCTTTTGTGAAAAATTGGATTTTTTGATAATGCTATGGCTGAATTGTTGTCACAATAAATCTTTGTTGGTTCTTCTTGTTCTTGCCTGAGATCTTTTAAAATTCTTCTCATCCAAACTGCTTGACATGATACACTTGTGGCTTCTACATACTCTGCTTCAGCAGATGAAAGAGTGACAATCGGTTGTTTCTTAGAGGCCCATGAAGCTACCCCTGTTCCAAAGAGAAAAATATAACCTGAAGTGTTCTTTCTATCATCTATACTTCCTGCACAGTCACTGTCTGTATATCCTATGAGTTTGAATTCATTTGAGTTTGAGTATTGAATCCCATAGTTCTTTGTTCTACTCACATATCTTAAAATTCTTTTTCCAGCATTCCAATGTGTAACTTTTGGAGTCTCCATGAACCTTGAAATCAAATTTACACAAAACACTATGTCTGGCCTTGTTGTTGTTATATACATGAGGTTGCGAACAAGTCTTTTATACAATGTTGGATTTACATCATCTCCTTTGTCATCTTTACTCAATTTCAAACCTGTGACCATAGGTGTTGGAGCTGATTTGCAATTCATCATATTAAACCTTTTCAAGATGTCATTTGCATACTTAGATTGAGAGATGAAAATACCCTTTTCATTCTGATTTACTTCAATGCCAAGAAAATACTTCATTAATCTTAAATCAGTCATCTCAATTTTTTTCTTCATTGCTGATTTGAACATATCAATTGATAAATCACCGGTGAAGATCAAGTCATCAACATATAAACAAACAATTATAATCTCACCATTCTTATTCATCTTGGTATACAATGTGGGCTCACTACCGCACCTATTGAAACCATTTTGCAAAAAATAAGAGTCAATTCTACTATACCACGCTCTTGGAGCTTGTTTGAGTCCATAAAGAGCCTTCTTGAGCTTGTAAACCTTGTTTTCATGACCCAAAATCTCATACCCAGGTGGTTGCTCCACATAGACTTCTTCTTGTAATATGCCATTCAAGAAAGTTGACTTCACGTCCATTTGATATACTAACCATTTGTTTTGAGCTGCTATGACAAGTATTGTCCTCACGGTATCTAATCGGGCCATTGGTGCAAATGTCTCATTGTAGTCTACCCCAGGCTGTTGTGAGTAACCTTTTGCTACGAGTCTTGCCTTGTGTCTTTGCACATCACCATTTGCATTCAATTTAGTTTTGTAAACCCACTTTACTCCTATGACTTCTTTTCCTTTTGGAAGACTAACCAACTCTCATGTTTCATTCTTTTCAATCGCATCAATTTCTTCATCCATTGCATTTATCCATTTTTCTTCCTCAACTACTTCTTCAAAATGAATTGGATCATCAGCATGTGAATACAATGCAAAAAAGAGAATTCTGATCTGTGTTATTCTCACCATCATTTTGCTCATAAATCTCTCTTAAACTTCTGATTTTTTGTCTTATTAAGCTTACTAAAGTAGGATTTGACATGTCACTTAAATTTGTAGATTGTGGACTTGATGGACCAGCACCAACAGTTGCAATTGAAGATGGTGTGTGTTGCACATTTGATGGTGCATTTGCTTGTGTGTGTGGGGCTGTCCTCATACTTGATGATAGTGTCCTTTGAGCACTTTGTTGTCCTTGTATAGGAGTGGGAGGAGTCACATTTTGAGGGATATTTGCTGGTATAATTTCTTCATTTTCTTCTTGTGGTATGTTGGTTACTATGTTGACTGTTTTATCCAAAGTTCCATCCCATGCTTCATCTTCTACAAATTGCACATCTCTGCTAATTATGAATTTCTTGTTGATTGGATTGTATAGCTTGTATGCCTTAGATTCATCACTATATCCCACAAATATATATTTTTCTCCCTTGTTGTCCAATTTCCTTCTCAATTCATCTGGTATATGTGCATATGCAACACATCCAAATACTCTCATATGACCAACATTATGTTTTCTTCCACTTCATGCTTCTTCAGGAATCATATTTTTGACACTTTTTGTTGGACATCTATTCATAATATATGCTGCACAAGATATGGCTTCAACCCAATACTCATTTGGCAAATGTTTGGCTTTCAACATACTTCTAGCCATTTCCATTATTGTCCTATTCTTCCTTTCAGCTACACCATTTGGTTGAGGGGTATATCTTGTGGTAAATTGCTTATGAATTCCATGCTCTTTGCAAAATCTCATGAAGTCATTTGAAATATATTCACCACCCCTATCCGTTCTCAATACTTTGATGTAATATCCACTCTATTTTTCAGCAAGAACTTTGAATTGACAAAAGTATTCAAACACCTCACTCTTGTTCTTTAGAAAGTAAACCAATGTTTTTCTTGTATAGACATCAATGAATGTCAAAAAATAGAATCTTCCACCAATTGAAGGCGTTTGCATTGGTCCACACAAATCTAAATGAATTATCTCCAAAGGTGCCTTAGCTCTCATTGACATACCGACTGGAAATGATTCTCTATGTTGCTTTCCTAAGATGCACCCTTCACATACTCTTTCTAGTTTTTCAATTAGAGGTAAACCCTTCACCATGCTTTTCTTATAGAGTAGATTTAGAGCTGCAAAATTTAAATGTCCAAATTTTAGGTGCCATAACCAATTTTTATCTTTAATTTCTGCTTGATAAGTTACTTGAGGAGGTGCTGCAACTTTTCTTTCATTCACTTGTAAGTTCATTGAGTTGTGTTCTTGAGAAAACTCTATATTCAAATCCGGTTTTATCCTTAAGGGAAACATCCTATTGTTTGTCATTTGAACCTTTTCTATGACCTGATTGCTTGGGTATTTGTCTAAAATTGTGCACTCTCCATTTTTAAAGAATACTCTATAACCATTTTGAACAAGCTGTCCAATGCTCATTAGATTATGTTTTAAACCAGGAACAAAATAGACATCAGTCATATGTTTCTTCTCCCCCATTTTGGTTAGAATATTGATGTTCCCTTTTCCTTTAACTTCTATTTTATTGTCATTACCCAAGGTCACATCAGATTTTATACTGTCACCCAAACTAGAAAACATTTCTAAGTTCCCTGTCATATGATTGCTACAACCCAAATCTAAAAATCATAAATCTTTTTCACTTGATTGTGCAACATTGCATGCCAAAAACATAGTGCCCTATTCTGATTTTTGATTTTGGGTTTCTTTCATGAAATTCACATTTTGTTGTCTAAAATCATATTGTTTCTTTCTACATTCATTCATATAATGCCCAAATTTCTTGCAATAATGACATTGGACTAATGATTTGTCATACCTTTGATTTTGAGGCTAATTTTGTGATGAGTATTGACTTGAGTATTGGCTGTTACCTCTTCCACTTGAACTTGATGGACTGCTGCCCCTTCCACTTGTGTTTAATGGGCTGCCTCTTCCGCCTCTATAAGAATTTCTTCCTCTACTTCTGAAATTTGTTCTTCCTCTGCCTTTACCAGTGTTGATTGAGACTTGTGTCTTGAATGCATGCTCCAAATTTGAAGTTGCTGAGCTACTCAATCTATGCTCATGCGAAATGAGTGATGCATGAAGTTCATCCACTGAAAACTGTGAAAGGTTCTTGGTCTCTTCAATGGCTACCACAATAGATTCAAACCTTGTAGGCAAACTTCTTAAAATATTTTCAACAACTTTCCTTTCTTCAAGAGTGTCACCATGTGATCTGATTTGATTTACCAAGCCAATGATTTGAGTGAAGAATGTGTCTATTGTATCTCATTCTTTCATATAGATTGTTTCAAAATCTCTTCTTAACATTTGTAGCTTAGCTATTTTTACCTTTTCCATTCCTTGATAAGCTATTTGAAGAATGTCCCATGCTTGCTTGGACTTTGTGGCTGCTTGAATTATTGGAAAAATACTTTCATTCACTCCTTGAAAGATGAAGAAAAGGGCTTTTGAATCTTTCTTTTTATTTTCCTTTAACAAATCTTTCTCTACTTGAGTCATTGCATTATATGCTACTGCATCTATTGGTTCTGGGTAACCATTTTCAACAAGCTCCCATAAATCTTGAGCACAAAATAATGCCCTCATTGTGATTGCCCAATAGTCATAATTTTTCCCATTGAACTGTGGAATCTATGGATTTGTCAAGCTTGTGCTTTCCATTGTTGCCTGCAAAATTTGAAAGTAAAACTTTATCTCCTTCAAAAAGCTTTCGAAATCTTCAACTCTTAAATCTATCTCTGATTAACCTTCAGCTCTCATAAACAACCTTTGGCTCCACTAAACAACTTTCAGCTCTGATACCAATTTGATAGAGGAAGAAAGAAACCATTTACACAAAGCTGCAGATAAATAGAACAAAAAAGAAAATGCTCTTTGATTATTCAAACGAAATTTTATATTAAAGCCATTTCCGTATGTTTTTTATAGGGCTGCCAATACTCTCAGATCAGTATATATTGCCTGCATGAAAAAATAGAGTATATATTTTTTTTCTCTCTGAATAGAATAGAACATAGAAAAACATTTCACTTTTCAATACATTCAACCTGACTGGAAGCGTCTAGAATACCCTAGAAATATCCGACTAAAAATATCGTATGGAAGAAAGGAATAAAAATACACTAAAGTCAATGCATTAAATAGGGTAGTTAATGCAGTAGGTGTGAGGTCGCATAATCGCAAGAGTGGAAAAGAAGCCTTGAGATCATGCGACAAAGTATAAAGAGATAGCCCGGGTAGGTGGGAAGATTAACGAAAGGATAGGGAAGATTAAAAAATTCCCTGCTCGCATCCACGTCTAACAAAATTCTCCACCCAATTCCCCCAAAAATATACCCGCCTCCTCATTGGCAAAGACATTCGGTCACACACCATGTGTACTGTCCTACACAAGACTCTATTAATAAAGCCATCAATATATAGCCTAATTGTTGTGCTAAACCCCATAACTGCCAATGTCAAGCTGAGCAGGAATGAACCAGTGAACATGCTTTTGAGTCTGTAGGAACAAACCCAACAAGTTCAGAATCTTCAACAATTTATCCTCTGACTTTAATAAGTTGACAGGCAGAAAGTAATCATGGTCCAAGCGAATAACTGAGCGGTTATCCAATATCACTGAATTTAGCACTTCTTCAAATTCCATGATATCTCCTGTGACCACTTCTTCCCATATTTTTTTATTGCTTTTGACAAACACTGTGTCCCTAGCCACTTTTCCAATATACTTCACAGTTTCCCACATTTCATCTGTGATGTAATATGCAGGCCCATCATTCAATAACATCTTGTTTCCTTCCTTCCTCTTTAGTTCAAACTTCTTGCCTAGGTAGTACACTGAGAGTGGCCCATCAATCTCACATTTCCCTTCTTTCTTAGATTTTTCAGGATCCTTCATCTTTTTCACTTTGGAAACATCTCCTACTGTGGTGGCATGAGAGATCACTTTTTTGAAGACCCGACCTTTGAGTCCCTCGAGATGTCTATAATTGGTGTAAGGGAAATGGAAGAAGTTGAGCAAGTAGGCAAGGGTACAACATATGACAGTCCAAAGAGGCGTAGTCTTCATGATCTGAACAATGCCGAGGGTAAGTTGCAATGGCAGCACCACCCTCTGTACATCTTCCTTTAATTCTATCATAGTTGCCTTGCCTACAACTTCCTTCAATTCTACCATAGTTTCTACGCCAATGAACCATAAAGATATACCTCTCATCTTTAGATTTCTGTGTGACTGTATCCCCCTCCTCTATTGTTAATATATTCTTTTCATTCTTGTACTTCAATTGTTTTTCTTCTTCTAATGCCATTTCTTTCGCTTTGCCCCCACAAGAACTTGCCACAGGCAAACTGGGTCAGTTCGTTCTTTTCTTTTCTCTTCCACAATAGAAATATGCCAATAAATTGGCTAGTTTCCTTGCTTCTTCTCAATCCTTCAACTTTTTAAGGACATCTTTTTCTTTTTATAGTTTTTTTTCGCTGTCTTATCAAATATTAATATATATATATATGAATTCTATGCTTACTTTTTCCACTTCAATTCCACTCCAATAAGTGATCTTTAATTGGATTTTTCTTTTTGATCTTAGAAATTTAAATGAACAATAATTCATCATTTTGATGATGGAACACAATTTGTGATAAAATAAGACTCTCACACAATAGAATTTAAAAAAAAACAAAGTTAATAGAATATAGAAATCTAATCTCATTAACAACTCATCACTTTCATTAAAAAAAGACATATAATGTTAAAAGAATTAAAAAATCAAATACCAAATAATTATATTATTGAAACTAGAATTTATGTAACTAACTAATCAAACAAGCTAATTATATATGAAATCTGAAGATTGCACGCATATATTAGATTATTAATTAGGTTATCACATTAGATTAATAATCAATCAATATATTATAATAATTTTTCAAAAGTATTAGATAGTCTTATTCCTCACATTTGTCTGCATCCTATTTAAAAAAAAATGAGATAAGCGAACTATTTAAGTAAAAGTTGACATAATATAACAAAATTGAGAGCCCATGCCTAAAGTATCTATAAGAAACATAGCAGGATGGGGTAATAATAAGGGCACTCCAAAAAGTAGTAGTTGTAGGACTATTCCTGTCCTTTCTCAATACTCTGGTGTTGATTAAGTGTTTGGACCCCTCTGTAAACTACTAAAATAAATCATATCTCCGTTTTTTACCACCATTATCAACGACTTTGCCTAGCATTCTTTAGGTTTTGCCTTTTTTTTTTTCATTTCCCTGCATGTTCTCCCCTTTTCTACCAGATTCCCTATCTTTTCAAATAATTGAGAGTCCTAATCATGGTTTATATATGCTATATTTTATTTTGCTTATTCGTAGCTGACTAAGATCATGTACACTGAGCTGACCTTTCTCTTCCTTCGACCAACTAAAAGCCAGAGATTACCCTCTTAACACGTCTGTTTTTGTTCTGCCATTCTTTTCGCTCTTTATCTTGTCAAACAAAGTGAGGCCATCAATGTCCACTATACATGGAAATGTCATATCTAATGTCCTTGTTAAATATCATCGTGTATTTAATAAAGCTGCACTGTTAAGAGTCAATCAGTAAGTCTTTTAGCTTTTCCTTTACATTGTTTTCGCTCAGTAGAGATGGCCCTTCATCTTTATCTTTTTATTCTTCTTATTCTTGACGTCTTCTCCCTTTATTTTCGTTTATTAATGGTCAAACGAAGTGAGGGTACCAATTTTAAAAAATACTATTGTACAAAGAAATATCGAATCTGATGTCTCCACATTGTGCACAGCCCATTAGTAGATTTTGAAGCTCTTACGCATGGAATCCAAGTCAGCTATAAAAAGTTGAGAACTAATTTCTTACGTCGCTAAATGAACTCAAATAAAAAAAAATCTAAGGTCTAGATTCATTGCAGAGCGTTTCGAGTGCATCTGCACCGTCCATACAGCATGTCTGACCGGGAATTTGAGCCACTTTCTATAGCGTTTTGTAAGTCTGCTTAATGGGGCACACCTTCATAAACCAATATTCCAGTCAATAGGAAAGAGAGTGCCTGTGGAAAAAATGTGGAAGTGGTGTGAACATAGAAGTGAGATTTTCGAATGATCTACAGTTCTATGGCAAGTTTCAAAAATATAATAAGTAAACTTTTATTTGGACAATTTGGTGTGCAACTTCACTTTATTTTGTATTGGATTGGTTTAAATTTTTATGTTTTAATTGGATGTAAGGTTGGTTTAGAAATAATTTTTTTATTGGTTATTATAGATGATTATTTTTAGGTCTATAAATGACTTACAATATTTGAAATTATTTCTGTTGAAATAAAATGTACATACCATAGTTTAATTATAAAATTTAAATTTGAATTGTAAATATAAGTTATAAATAACTGAAAAAAATAGAAGATATATTAATGTTTAAAGTTTAAACTAATAAGATAGAAAGATAGATTTTAGGTTCTATCAATTTTCAATTGTAATTAACTCCAATCTAATAGTGATTCTAAAGATAAGTATATAAAAAGAAGAAAATATGAACCTACATGAATAAGTTAGATAAACAAAAAAATATCTTTGATTTTTCAAAGTGTACTAAGAGATTAGGAGAGTCTTCCTTTGGACAAATGAAAACATAATTCAACAACCAGAAATTACCTTCTTAATACAATCTTTTTTGTTCTACCTTTCTTTTGGTTGATTATCTTGTCAAAAAAAAGTGAGATAATGAAATATCTTATCTGATGTTCTCAGCTTCAGCATCTTGTGACGTTAACTATTGTATATGTAAAATTGTTTAATATTTTTTTTTCCTTTTCTTGATATGATTTATCAAAACGTTTGTCCTTCCTTCCCTTCCATCATCTTTAAAAATTGAGCTGACTAAATGAATTTGACTAAAAAATTATACAATTTAATCTTAATAGCACTATCACAGTTTAATTTAATTGAATACTGTTTCGTACTTAGCAGATAAGACCGCACTGTGAACAATAGTCCATCGGTAAGTTTTTTGAAGTCCTTCTCTTACATTGTTTTTGCCAACTGAAAACATGCCAATCGCAAAGGTAACGTTATCTCGCTTTATTTTCATTTACCATCACACCAAGACATATCGAATCTGCAAGTCCATTACTAAGTTTTCAAGCTCTTCCGAATGGAATCAAATGTCAGCCTCGGAACTGATATTTACGTAATGAGAAATGTTTTCTTGAAACGTCACTAAAAGAGCTCAAATATCTAAGAATGTGAGGGTGTGATTTCATATCCATGCGTTCTATTATTATTATTTTATGACTGATAATGCAAACATGGTTCATTCTAGAGCAGTACGAGAGCATCTGCACCGTCCATAGAGTATGTCTGACCGGGAATTTGAGCCACTTTATCCAATTCTTCCGTAGCGTTTGGTAAGTCTGCTTGATGGGGGACAACTTTTCATAAATCAGTATTTTCAGTGACCAAGAAAAAGATTCCGTGTGGAAAATATGTGTAAGTGGTGTGATCGTAGAAATGACTTTGGGTCCTATGGCATGTTTTAAAATATGAAAATTTGGACTTCAATTTTGATAATTTGCTGCACAAGTTAACATTTTGTATTGGGTTGGTCTAGCTTTTTCTGTTCATGAACAAAGTAGGGCTGGTTTAGAGTTGGAAGGAAGTGTATTTTAATTGCAGGTGTAATAATGAAATGAATGGATGTATTTTAGATTTTATCAATTTCTAAGTCTAATTGATTCAAAATTAATGTTAAATCAACATGTGTGAAGATATGAGTATTAGAAGAAGAAAAGATAAATTAAGAGATATAAGAGATAAATTAAACTAATAAATCAAATAATTTTATTTTAAGAAACACAAAGTTAAATATGTCTAATAAGTTAAATAATTTTCTTTTAAAAAATACAAAGTTAAGAGAGATCTTTATGCATTATTACATTTATAAATTTATTTTTTTATGTATTTTTTAAAATTTATAAATAAGTAAAATATTTTTATTTGAATTAAGATATTTATTGATTATATAAAATAATAAATATTGTAAAATATCAAAATTAAAAAATATATAAAAAAATTAAAAAAATTTACTGTGTGATTAAAAAATAAAAATTAGTTCATAAAATCTAACTTTTTAGACTATGGTGGATATCATATTGTGGGCAATGGTTCACCCAACCTCTATAATACATTTTATTCAATATTAAACTTGAAAATCCTTGCAAATCTAATGTATAAAAAAGCTATAAAAGCCTAATTATTAGAATGCCTTATAATAGACATACTATGAATTGTATTATTTACACTTTGTTCATTTTTTTTTCTCTTTTTCTTTTTATCTTAAAATTTATTATGTTAGAGTATGAAATGCTTTTAGTATTGTACATAAAATTTATATTTGTTATTTTTTCTTTATATTGTTTTGGTCTATTAAAAGTGTGACATAGATAAGGAGAAGCTTGAGTATCCCACCTTTTTAAAAAATGATCTTATTTCATTATTTTCATTTTTCTTATTTATAGTTGATGTGAGGTATCTAATGTTTTGATATACAAATTGTATATTTATTTATTTATGTTATTTTTTCGTCAATGTTTAATATTTATTTTTTAAATTTTTTTTATAGATTGTTAAATGAATGTAGGCACCCTCAAGTGCTTTTAAAAAAGTTTCAATTAGGTTTTGAAGGGGTCCTAAGATCCTTAAATTTTTTTTAACAAAATTTGGAATCCACAAACAACTAGTAGCAAAAAAGGGGCATCAAACAACAACATTCCTACCATTAGCAAAACACTAGCAGTCTTAAAGATAAATACAAGAGGTTACTCCAACTGCACCAACAATAGTCTAAAACTACACAACACCACATAGGATTTTGAAAGACTCCCTCAACCTTGGAAGGGTTTTGATAGGATTCCATAACCTAATACCTAGGTTTTACTTAGATCTCATAACCAAAAACAAATATATCTACCATAAAATAGCCAAGGCCCCAAGATCCATACATAAATGTTACATACAAGGGTTTTTGAAAGGTTCCCCAACCTTCAACAATAACCACATACTCCTAGGAAGAACTTCACCTACACCACAACACTCCATCTCAATAGAAGCCAACACAAGAGAGGGAAATCCAAGGAGCAATCACATCTTCTTGGTCACATAGAACACTTCCATAGGAGCTCTATCCATCTCAATTGGAAATGTAACCAAGATAGAAGAAATAAATAGAATAGAGGTGGCCAATGCAATGATAGGATAAAAGAGGGAATGAGCACATCACCACTCAACCCCTTAGAGCACATGCCCCCAATATTCATCACAACCATTACAACCAAAAAATAGCCATCACATGCACCAAACAAAGAAGATAGGCAAAATGCCTCCTGGAACAAGGAGAGAATTTAGAAGGAAGTGAGCACAATAAAGCCAAAGTACTATAACCACTCACATCCATCCAAAATCTACCACCCTTCAATCAAGAGCCAAGCACTAGTCAAAGAGTTTGACAAAAAAGCATAAGGTAACCAACTAGGGGAGGAAGAAGATAGGAGCGAGCACGTAAAATTCCACCTTCTTAAAATGATCACCCAATCCATACCCTATACTCCAAAAGTAGAGAACCAAATAAAACCTAAAAAGAAACATAATAGCAAGGAAGAAGAAACTCAAGGCAAAGGGAGGGGGGAGAAGGGGATGAGAACATTAAAGCACAACCTCTTGAGACACTCACACCCAACAACCACTAACACCACTTCCATCAAGAGCCTCCAAACACCTCCTGTGAAGAATTTTTTTGTCAAAGATCTTTCCCAAGAAATTCATCCCTAACTAACTCCACAAATTGAACAACTAAGAATCTAAATACCCAACAAACGATATTGTTCAACAACATAAAACTCTCAAAGACAATATCAAAAAATGTTCGAGGGATTTTTGTATGAAACACCAACAAAAATAGAAATAGAGTCCTCTAACTTGGAAAAACCCCAAAAAAATTGTATACACATTAAAGTAATAAAGAGAGGGTACCATCTTGAATAACCCTAGTTGAAAGCCTAGGTACAGGCTTTGAACCCCCGCACTAAAATGCCAAACATCCAATGCCATGGGCATAGGCTATAAAAGTCCCCAAAAAAACCTTAGCGAACCTTGGACGAACATGAGAAACAAAAAAAGAAAGGTCATCAACACAAACAACCACTCTAACCCCTTCGAGATGAGCTCCCCATATAATCTAGCCATAAACCTTAAAATAATAGAACTAAAAACAAGGGCACAAAGGGTCCTCAAATTGAAGTCACCAATGCTAGGTGTGAAGGCCCAATCAAAAACCCATATATTTGTAAATTAAGGGCCAATCTAAAAATTAAGAGTTAGAACTCCTAGGAAGCCCTCATGCCAAAAAAAGGGAGGTCTGAGGGAAAAAATAACCCAAAGAGAAGCCACACCATGTGCAAGGGCTCAAATAAACAAGTAAAGAACTCAAATGATATCCACCCAACGACATAGATCCCTCTATCCACTATCAACAATAAAGAAAGCATATGAGTGGAGGAGACAAAAAAATAAAGAAACCCCCACATCATTAGTAAAACCTAGTGCCTCCACAAATGGGCTGTCCACTAGAGCACCAAACACCACCATTGAAATATCTCAATGTAGCCCCACAATCTAGACTACCACATTAGCTGGCTCATCATCATCTCCATCTAAGTTGCCACTCTACTCTACTTTTCTAGACACCCTATAAACTCTCACTCCACTCCTACTCATTTCCATAGTCAATTCACCCTCAAGTGTTATAGCACATGTACTGTACAATTACCTTTTTTTTTCTCTTGTCAATGCTAACTGATTTTTATTATTCTCCATTTTCTTTATCATCTCTTATTTTTATTTAAATTTTTCATCAGTTCAAATAAATAGAATACTTTAAAATGTTTTTAATTCAAATAAGTAGGGTTTTGAAGGGTCCCCGACCCTTTTACAATATTAGAGAAACAAAGAAATAAAGAAAATAAAATAAGCTACCCAACAAAGAAACACAATCAAGCCAAACCAGTTCTTGATCTAAACCAATATAACTTCATGTCCCAAAGGCTTTGCATGTGAAATAAATCAAATGTAGGAGAATCTTTAGTCCTCCTTTGAACAAATTTTATGTAGATTTTTTCATCAAACCAAAAAAATGTCTTAGTGGTGGAGAGGGATCTCATCGTAGATATAGTCACTATGCCAACACCCCCACATGATAGAGTCAAATACAACCATGTACCATGTGGGATTCACACCCACTACGTACAATGTTGATAAGATGAACTTATGCAGATGAAGGGTCTAGGGCTTGAGGGACCCAAACCAACGACATGTGCTCTAATACCATGTAGATTTTTTTGTCACACCACAAGTACATACTAGTGGTGGTGAGTGATCTCATCATGGATATTGTGGCTACGCCAACATTTTTAGTAAGAGTTATCATCCAAAGATGAATCATTAGTACAAGAGGGGATATAAATGACCATAAAAGAACAAACTAATTACACTTGATACCATCTAGAGAACTAAGAGGACAATACAAAATAGTCTCAATAAGAACTTCAAAAAATGAGGGAAATATAATTTTGAGCATCAATATAATTAGTCAACTGAATAGGATGAGACATAGTAGGTCAAGGGAGTGAGTTTTCTTAAATGGATGAAGGTGTCTTTGTTAGCATAATTGATGCAATGATGCTAAGTGTTGCATTGATGAAGATTGGTACAGATTTAATGACAAGTGAATCAATTATTTTGTTCTCATTGATGTCAACTAATTGACTTACTATTTTTAGTATATTACCAGATATTGAGTGAGTAAATCATGAGTTGCAGTATGTTTCTAAAGTTTCTATTCTAATGGAATAATATTTTATGTTGTGATGTTAAGTTTGCAACCATGACTTTTGATATAAAGAATTTAGTTGGTTATGTTTGAATGGAATCAAACTGGCTAATTGCTAAAATAGTTAGTGAAAGACAATAAGTGATTTGAATGTTATTCAAATCGGTAGAGCATTTTTTGGAGTGATCATAGGATATGATTGATAACAATGTCCAACTACTACATTGGGGATCATGACTTATAATGTTGATAGGTGAAGATGTTTCAATTGACTGGAAGATTATTGACAAAATGAATAGAGAAACAAGACAAAGTTCTTGAACATGTAATGAAGATTTGTGAAGTGGTGAAGAATTCAGAAGAGACAATGGGATCAATGATGTTTTTAGTGAAGTCATAAGGTAGATCTATGATTTTTCAAAATTATTTGACATCACATTTCCTGAGGTATGTGTTTAAGGTGGATTCTTGAAGAAGTTTCTTTTGGTCAAAAAGAGTTGTTTTTGATAGATAAAGCAGTAAGAGGGTGCTAGCCCATGGAACAAAGGACTAGTAGCACATTAATGTAACTAGCCAAAGCAAATATAACAGTTTAACAGTATAATCACCAAATCTAAATCTACCCCTCTCAAAAACATAAACCACCATACTAATCAAATGAATTAAAATAGAGTATCTAGACCGAGCAGTAGCATGTAAAGTCAAAAAGAGTTGTTAAAGTCTTGAAGATGGCTCATTTTCCAAGGTGACATCTAGATATGGAAGCTGACGCAGTCAGAGAATTTTTTTATGAGTTTTTAGATACATTTTATCTTACCTGGCATGATCTAGATCATTTATATCTCATGTCTAGGGTTTATCTTAGGTTGGTGGAAGGAAAGTCTATAGATTAGAAATTTAGAAAAGGAGTTAGTTGCTGATTGTGAATTGCAGAAGTGTGTGGTAACAAAGAAAGTAAAGGAATCAAGTGTGATCAAGTTAGGAAAGAGTATAGTGTGTGGAAAAGAGTTTCAGAGCTTTAAATGATCTTATCTTGTAGGAGTAGTGCAATTTTACAGATCATCTTATTTGTTGTTTTTTTATCATTGTAACAGTGAAATCCCTTAACTGGGTAGATCCTAATAGATCTTAGTTGTAAATCCTTTAACAAGGTGGCATTCATGTTGAATTTTTAAAGTCCTCTAACAAAGTTTCTCCTAATAGGAAAAAGATCCCAACAGGTCTATAGGAAAATCCCTTAATCGGGTAGAGCCTAACAATGCTTTTGTAGACCCTTAACTGGGTTGGCTCCTCATAGGACGTATTCCAGAAGACTACAGATTTAGTGGGTTCTAACTCCCACCATGGTTTTTCCCATTTGGGTTTCCATGAGAAAAATATGGTTTCTTCATTGTGTGATTGGCCTTTTGTGGATGCATGCTTTGAAATTTTCTATTCATGTTAGTTTATGTTCAATGTTTTGGTGCATAAGTTTAAAAGGTTCAAATTAGAGGATTTGTAATTACCACTCAACCCCTTAAAGCACATGCCCCCAATATTCATCACAACCATTACAACCAAAAGATAGACATCACATGCACCAAAAAAAGAAGATAGGGAAAATACCTCCTGGAACAAGGAGAGAATTCAAAAGGAAGTGAGCACAATAAAGCCAAAGTACTATAACCACTCGCATCCATCCAAAATCCACCACCCTCCAATCAAGAGCCAAGCACTAGTCAAAGAGAAAGACAATAAAGTATAAGGTAACCAATTAGGGGAGGAAGAAGATAGGAGCGAGCACATAAAATTCCACCCTCTTAAAATGTTCATCCAATCCATACCCTATACTTCAAAAGTAGAGAACCAAATAACACCTAAAAAGAAACATAATAGAAAGGAAGAAGAAACCCAAGACAAAGGGAGGGGGAAGAAGGGGATGAGAATATTAAAGAACAACCTCTTGAGACACTCACACCCAACAACCACTAATAAAACTTCCACGAAGAGCCTCCAAACACCTCCTATGAAGAATTTTTTTGTCAAAGATCTCACCCAAGAAATTCAGCCCTAACCAACTCCACAAATTGAACAACTAAGACTCCAAATACCCAACAAACGATATTCTCCAACAACATAAAACTCTCAAAGACAACATCAAAAAATGTTCAAGGGATTTCTGTATGAAACACCAACAAAAATAGAAATCGATTCCTCTAACTTGGAAAAACCCAAAAAAATTGTATACACATTAAAGTAATAAAGAGAGAGTACCATCCTGAATAAGCCTAGTTGAAAGCCTAGCTATAGGCTGTGAACATACAGCAAGATACCATGGAAGAAACCAAGGAAGATGGCCTGGCGAAAGGAGGCAATTCATGCCTTGGGTCATTCTTTGTCTCCATTGTTCTAGATTCCCTTGAATCCCCACTGGAAGAATGCTTCTCCAATCTGAAAAGGGACAAGCCAATAGGTTCCCCATCTCTAGAACCCTACCCTCATCTTGAGAAGCAAGACTCAAATAAAGTCCTACAAATGGAAGAAATGCTAATCACTATCTCCCCAAGGAAGCTAACAAAGATGGAAGAGCTCTTTGCGAAATACAAAGATGTAAAGGAGGGCAGATCCAATGCTCAAAACAAGAAGAGACCCAATAGCAGGGATCCCTCTCCGATTTCCCCTGTAGAAACTAGGAGTAGAAACAAAGCTGATGTAGGAGCTAAACAAAAAACTCCAGGAAGAAAGAGAGCAAGTCAGATTAGGAAAGAAGAAGCTAGTACGAACATTGTGGATGGAACTCAAAAAACCATCCAAGAAGCCTATACCTCCAATAAGAAATGAAAGTTACTTCACGGATCCCCTATGGGCTCAGCTCACACAAGCAGGAAGTAATTAGGCACACATAGATGGAGCACAAAACTCAAATTTTTTTAACCCAAGAAGATAAAATGAAGATGGAAAAGTTAGCGAGAACCAACTTGTGGTTCACCACTAATCTTATAGCTAAAATCATCTATGAGGAAGGAAAGGCCAAGTATTTGGCTCAGGAGAAAAGATAGAACAACATAGGGATATTTCTTCCAGCTAGATGGTCCAATTCCAATAACAATGGAATGGTCATTTAAGGGAACCCGGGCCAAATGGGTAGTGGTAGAACCATCTTTGGTTCGAAGCTGATTCTGTAAATTACACCACTAGCACCAACACATTCAATGATTTTTGGACCATCCTTGTTGCGATCCATACTCATCACGTGTTCTGGACTACCACTAGGGTTGCTGATGGGATCGCCAATCAGGCTGTTAGTAAGGAAGCTAAGTTGAGCTGGCACCATGCCAAAGATCTCTCAGGTGATGTGAAGGATTTACCTGATGGGGACAGACTCCAAAGTATAGATGGAATAACTAAAGATAATTATGAAAGTAGAGGGGATTTTTAGAGGTGTCATTACATTAATGACAAGCACTAGGGGCATAGTAAGGTTATTTACTATGCGTCCCCTCCGCATGCTTTCTGGGCTTCCCTTCCCAAGAACTATAATTACCTTCAAAGGCATAATTCTAGAAAGCCTAGAACAAAGCTGATAGAAAGATGGAAAGCATTAAGGTTCCACATCACTAGAGAGAAACTAGAACCTAGACAATAGCCATGGTTGGGGAAAGACATAGAAGGGAGCCAGAGAATGATACCAAGAAGTGGAAGAATCGCACCAAAGTTTGGAGCACCCTACAGAAAGGGGAAATCACCACCTTTATAGGAAGAATCCATGGTTGTAGGAAGGAGATCACCAACATCTTTGTTAAAAGATGGAATGAAGGAAAGGTGGAAATTGAGGGAAATTCCTTCACTGTCATGGAGGAGGTGATTTCCTTGGTCATTGACATTCCCTTTGTTGGGAAATTTTTTTATAGAGATCGTAAAATTTCTGATAATGCTGTTAATGAATTTGTTAGAGACGACGATGAGATGAAGGCAATAGTCAAGAAGGGCACTCACTATCAGCCCGCAGGTTTGAAAATGTTGTGGCAGTTTGTCGTCAAGGCCCTCATTTCATACATCACTTTGGATACCAGGTTTGATAGAATTTTTACCTACCATTTTGTCTTGCTGAATCACTTTAGGCATGGAAAGAAGATTTCAATTCCATTTTATCTCTATTCCTCCATAAATGAGAATATCAATGGCTTTAGAGAAAAGAACATTGCTAACCCTACTCTGCATGAAGGCTTGCTTTTGTTAATTTATGAATTTTTTCAAAACCCTAATTTTGGGTAAGGAAATCACGGAGGCCAAAGCTAATAGTGAAGATTTTGGGTTGGACTATGTCCTGTCGCGTAATAGTGAGGGAAAATACTTTGAGGATAGTGTGGATAGCGAGGAAGAACAAGAAAAAACTAAAAAGGGGTCCTCATCCAAGAAGTGACCCTTGAGCTTGGTCAAAATTGAAAAAGCTTCAAAAAGTAGGATAGAAAGGAGATTGCCTCAAATGAGGAATATAAAAACAATGAGGAAGATATGAATACAGATGATGAGGTGGGCAACCCTAAAAGGAAACCACAAAAATGATGGAATGGGTCACAAGGGAAAACCCCAACTCTATGAGTGATTGCTCGGGATGCCTCTCTGTTGACCTCATGATCAGCGAAGATAACTCCCCCTCTCTTAAGCCCCCATCTGGAACTGGCAATGAGGCTCATGATCCTATTCCCAAGGATCCCAAAGACGAACAGGGTAACCCCTCTACCTAGTCCCCAATTACGCTTGAGAGCTCAAAAGATAATTCTAGAGGGGAATACCAAAGGCAGGATTTCAGTAAAGGAAAAGAGCTATGGAGGAATTTCAATATCAATATAGTGCACCTAGGGATCATAAGGGAGGCTATCTATCCACAAATCCTGGAGGATACCGATGGAAAAATCCATAAAGAGGAGCTGATTGATCCCGCTTTGGTGGTTCTCAACGATAAAGCCAGAGAAATGGAGATGGACTTCCTTAACAACACCAAGAATAGCATGTTGGATCAGTTCAGATCCTTCAAATGGCTCTTCCATGAAATCTAAGATCTCAAAGAGAAAATACACATCACTAATGGTAAGGATCACAACACTACCAACAAAAAGAAAAGCTTGGAGGAAAGGGTTTTACACCTAGAATCCAAAATGATTAGTCTTGAGGAAAGCCTAAAGGGTATCGCTAAGTAAAACTATAACATTCTCAAAACGTCCAATGACCACATTAAGCTTCTTATCAACAAAATGGAAGAAAAATGGACAACAGGGATGAAGAGAGTACTATTAAGGAAGAAAAGAAGAAGTCTAGTGAGGGTCCCGGGAAAAGAACTAGAGCCAGTACAAAGAAAAATAGGGATGAATATGGTTCCAAAGGACATCAAGACATTCAAAAAGCTAAAGAGGCAACAGAGAAAATGGAGGTCCTTAAACTTAATGCAGCCACCATGCTCAAGACCCTGGCCTAATCTGGTGCCTGTCTCTTTTTTGCAATGTTTTTGTGTTTCCTTTTCAGTGGCTATTTCTTGGTTGGCCTTTCCTTGGCCTATCTCTTAGTTTTTATTCTTTAGCTCTATTTTGTACTCATTATTGCTAGTTTTAATCTTGTTGTGGGTTTCAGGCACCCTGTAAAACCTATTTTACTTAATAAAAAACATGTCACCTTTTTGACCAATTGCTTCCTACCCTATCCAACTTCATTTTCTCCTTAAAGTCTTGTAGTTGTTGATGGAATTTGATCCAATTGTGTAAGATATATAAAATATGTTCTTTGCTTAATTAACAAAAGGTTGAGGCTAGATGAGTTAAAGAAAGAGTTAAGATGGACTACTTCCACAAAGCCCCTAGCTATTTAAACCATCGAATATGAATTCATCTGGAAGTAAATACAATAAGATATGTTCTCAACTATTAAATAATCAACATTTTATATATATATATATATATATATATATATATATATATATATATATATATATATATATATAATGTGGATTTATTTAAGGAAACACAACTCTTGTGGAGCATGAAGTGAATCATGTTATTAAGTGGAGAATAAAGTGAATCATGTTATTAAGTGAGGCATAAAGTGACACACATTCTCTCTCAATTAATCAAATATAGAAGCCATGATAACTATCTATCCTTTACAACATTCATAGATTGGACAGACGCTCATCTCCGAATTATATCCTCTGCAATCATTTAAACTTTATTTTAACAATCTAATACACTCTACTTTCATTTACCTATCAAGGAACTTTAACTGGTTAGTAGAGACAATAAATATGGCATCCTCTATTATAGGAGAAGAATATCAGTGGACAACTACATTCTCCAACTTATTCAATTTGTAGAGGGGTGGATAGCTGCTTCTGACATAAGTGTTGATGAACTCTATGAAACCGCGGACAGACACAATCTTAGTATTGGGTTCATAAGATTTCAACGAGCCTAACTTTTGCTCTGCCATGTAAAATGCCAATTTGAATAGCTCTATGGCTTCCTTGCTGCTACAATCAACATCAACAGAAGCAGTATTAATACCATCCGCTATGAACTTCTTATGCTCCTATCCTCCACAACCACCATCGCCGGATACTGACATACAATATTTTTCTTCCTTCTCATGCTTATCTACCTTGCAACAATCAGATGTGGAGATTTTGATATTCTTCTCCGTCCTGCAATCATCATCATCACATACAATATACTGGGGTATTAACAACTTCTCAGCCTCATGGCAGGCAAAAACACCATCTTTTAATGAGCATGTGTGATGAGTCCTATCAAAGATCCACTCTATATAAATTGACTCACACCTGAAAAAAAATGGGCCTACTTTAGAGCAATTCTCATGGCGATCAGCTAAAGGGGCAGCCAAGGATTCACAATCACCAAAGGTATCAAGGTGACCTTTTGCTCAGTTGTGTTTAAAGGGCACATAAAAGTATTGAAAGCAACTCCTATCTGGGACCTCCTGTTTCACCATTTTTCCAACTTGAGGAACCAGCGCTCTTAAAGTCCTTACGTGAGCCAAAGATTCACAATAGCCCATGGATTCAAAGCCATTACAAGTCATTACTGGGCTTTAAATTCTCCACCCAGTTCCCCCAAAAATACACTCGCCTCCTCATTGCCAAAGACAGTCGGTCACACACGGCCATCTGTACTGTTTTGCACAAGACTGTATTGATAAAGCCATCAATAGATAGCCTCAGTGTTGTGCTAAACTCCATAACTGCCGATGTCAAGCTTAGTGATGCAGGAATGAGCCAATGGACATGCTTTTGAGTCTATAGGAACAAACCCAACAAGTTTAGAATCTTCAGCAATTTATCCTCCAACTTTAATAACTTGACAGGCAGAAAGTAATCGTGGTCAGACGAATAACCGAGCGGTTGTCCAATATCACAGAATTTAGCACTTCTTCAAACTCCATGATATCTCACGTGACCACTTCTTCCCATATTTCTTTATGGCTTTTGACAAACACTGTGTCTCTAGCCACTTTTCCAATGTACTTAACAGTTTCCCACATTTCATCTGTGATATAATATGCAGGCCCATCATTCAATAACATCTTTTTTCCTTCCTTCCTCTTTAGTTTAAACTTCTTGCCCGGGTAGTACACTGAGAGTGGCCCATCAATCTCACATTTCTCTTCTTTCTTAGATTTTTCAGGATCCTTCAGCTTTTTCACTTTGGACACATCTCCTACTGCGGTGGCATGAGAGATCACTTTTCTGAAGACCCGACCTTTGAATCCCTCGAGATGTCTGTAATTGGTGTAAGGGAAATGGAAGAAGTTGAGAAAGTAGGCAAGGGCACAACGTATGACCGCCCAAAGAGGCGTAGTCTTCATGATCTAAAAAATGCCGAGGGTAAGCTGCAATGGCAGCAGTACCCTCTGTAAATCTTCCTTTAATTCTATCATAGTTGCCTTGCCTACAACTTCCTTCAATTCTTCCTTCAATTCTTCCTTCAATTCTGCCATAGTTTCTACGCCAATGAACCACGAAGATATACCTCTCATCTTCAGATTTCTGTGTGACTGTATCCCCCTCTGCTGTTAATATATTCTTTTCATTCTTGTACTTCAATCATTTTTCTTCTTCTAATGCCATTTCTTTCGCTTTGCCCCCACAAGAACTTGCCACAGGCAAACTGGGCCAGTTCGTTCTTTTCTTTTCTCCTCCACAATAGAAATAGGCGGAGGTTATGCATTCTGTCTAGAGGATAGCCGCGTCCATAGAAATATGTCAGCAAGTTTGCTATTTTCCTTGCTTCTTTTCTATCCTTCAACTTTTTAAGGACATCTTTTCTTTTTTATAGTTTTCTTTAGCTATCTTATCAAATATTAATATATATGAACTCCATCTTACTTTTTCCACTCCAATTCCAATCCAATAAGTGATATTTAATTGGATTTTTCTTTTTGCTCTTAGAAATTTAAATGAACAATAATTCATCATTTTGATGATGGAACACAATGTGTGATTTAAAATAAGACTCTCACACAATCGAATTCAAAAAAACAACAAAGTTAATAGATTATAGAAATCTAATCTAATTAACAACTCATCACTTTCATTAAAAAAAGACATGTATAATTTTAAAAGAATTAAAAAATCAAATACCAAATAATTATATTATTGAAACTAGAATTTATGTAACTAACTAATCAAATAAGCTAATTATATATAAAATCTGAAGAATGCACGCATATATTAGATATTAATTAGGTTATCACATTAAATTAGTAATCAATCAATATATTATAATAAATTTTCAATAATATTAGATAATCTTATTTTTCTAAAAATTTAAAAATAGGCACTTTCCTCACATTTGTCTACACCCTATTTAAAAAAAAAATGAGTTGAACCAACTATTTAAGTAAAAGTTCATATAGTATAACAAAATTGAGAGCCCATGCCTTAAGTATCTATAAGAAACATAGCAGGATGGGGTAATAATAAGGGCACTCCAAAAAGTAGTAGTTGCAGGACTATTCCTGTCCTTTCTCAATACTCTGGTGTTGATTAAGTGTTTGGAGCAAAAAACTCAATTGTTGATTAAGTGTTTGGACCCTCTGTAAACTACTAAAATAAATCATATCTCTATTTTGGCCCACCACTATCAATGACTTTGCCTAGCATTCTTTAGGTTTTGCCTTTTTTTTTCCCATTTCCCTGCATGTTCTCCCCTTTTCTACCAGATTCCCTATCTTGTCAAATAATTGAGGGTCCTAATCATGGTTTATATATGTTATATTTTATTTTGCTTATTCGCAGCTGACTATGTTCGTGTACACTGAGCTGACTGTTCTCTTCCTCTGACCAACTAAAAGCCAGAGATGGCCCTCTTAACACGTCTATTTTTGTTCTGCCATTCTTTTCGCTGTTTATCTTGTCAAACAAAGTGAGGCCATCAATGTCCATTATACAGGGAAATATCATATCTAATGTCCTTGTTAAATATCATCGTCTATTTAATAAAGCTGCACTATTAAGAGTCAATCAGTAAGTCTTTCAGCTTTTCCTTTACGTTGTTTTCGCTCAGTAGAGATGGCCCTTCATCTTTATCTTTTTATTCTTCTTATTCTTGACGTCTTCTCCTTTATTTTCGTTTATTAATGGTCAAACAAAGTGAGGGTACCAATATAAAAAAATACTATTATACAAAGAAATATCGAATCTGATGTCTCCACATAGTGCACAGCCCATTACTAGATTTTGAAGCTCTTACGCATGGAATCCAAGTCAGCTATAAAAAGTTGACAACTAATTTCTTACGTCACTAAAATTGATTTTTGGAAACATCACTAAATGAACTCAAATAAAATAAAAAAGTAAGGTCTAGATTCATTGCAGAGCGGTTCGAGTGCATCTGCAACGTCCATACAGTATGTCTGACCGGGAATTTGAGCCACTTTCTATAGCGTTATGTAGGTCTGCTTAATGGGACACACCTTCATATACCAATATTCCAGTCAATAGGAAAGAGAGTGCGTGTGGAAAACATGTGGAAGTGGTGTCATAGAAGTGAGATTTTCGAACGATCTACAGTTCTATGGCAAGTTTCAAAAATATAATAAGTAAACTTTTATTTGGACAATTTGGTGTGCAACTTCACTTTATTTTGTATTGGATTTTTTTATAGTTTATTATAGATGATTATTTTTAGGTCAATAAATGACTTCAATATCTGAAATTATTCCTATTTAAATAAAGTGTACATACCATAGTTTATTGTAAAATTTAAACTTGAATTGTAAATATAAGTTAAAAATAATTGAAAAACATAGAAGATATGTTAATGTTTAAAGATTAAACTAATAAGATAGAAGGATAGATTTGAGGTTCTATCAATTTCTAAATCTAATTAATCCCAATCTAATAGTGAAGAAAATATGAACCTACATGAATAAATGAGATAAACAACGAAATATCTTTGATTCTTTAAAGTGTATTAAGAGATTAGGAGACTCTTCCTTTGAACAAATGAAAATATAATTCACCAACCAGAAATTACCTCCTTAATACAATCTTTTTTGTTCTACCTTTCTTTTCGTTGATTATCTTGTAAAAAAAAAAGTGAGATTATGAAATATCTTATCTGATGTTCTCAGCTTCGGCATTGGCGTTAACTATTGTATATGTAGAATTATTTAATATTTTTTTTTTCTTTTCTTGATATGATTTATCAAAACATTTGTCCTTCCTTCCCTTCCGTCATCTTTAAAAATTGAGATGACTAAATAAATTTGACTCAAAAATTATATAATTTAATCTTAATAATACTATCACAATTTAATTTAATTTAATACTATTTCGTACTTGGCAGATAAGACCGCACTGTGTACAATAGTCCATTGGTAAGTTTTTTAAAGTCCTTCTCTTACATTGTTTTCGCCAACTGCAAACATGCCAATCGCAAAGGTAACGTTATCTCGCTTTATTTTCATTTACCATCACACCAAGACATATCGAATATGTTGTTCATTACTAAGTTTTCAAGCTCTTCCGAATGGAATCAAATGTCAGCATCGGAACTGCTCTTTACGTAATGAAATATGTTTTCTTGAAACGTCACTAAAAGAGCTCACATATCTAAGAATGTGAGGGTGTGACTTCATATCCTGGAGAGGGTCAATCAGGTTTTAGAGGACATGCTTCGCATGTATGTTATGGATCATCAGACCCTGTGGGAGGAGTATCTTCATCTTGTGGAGTTTGCCTATAACAATGGGCATCATACATCATTGGGAATGCCTCCTTTCCAGGCATTGTATGGTAGACCTTGCAGGACCCCACTGAGTTGGGATAGGATCGAGGACAGAGTTTCCATTGGTCCTGAGTTAGTTCGAGATATGGAGCAGCAGGTCACCCTGATTAGGCAGCGTCTCTTAGAGGCTCAGGATAAATAGAAAAAGTATGCAGATGCGAAGAGAATAGACCGAGCCTACCTTGTGGGAGACAGAGTCTTCTTGAGAGTGTGACCGCACAAGAGTCCAATCCATTTTGGAAAAGGCTCTAAGCTCGCACCTCATTTTGTTGGTCCGTTTGAGATCCTAGAGAGGATAGGGCCCGTTGCTTATCGACTAGCCTTGCCACCTAGCCTGTCACGCATCCACGATATGTTCCATGTATCGGTTTTGTGAAAGTATATTTATGATGAGTCTCATATCATTGATTGGGATGCCTTGCAGGTGGAGTCAGATGGCCAGCTGGCCCTGGAGCCCATTCGCATTTTGGCTCGACGGACGTTGCGACTTTGAGGCAGAACGCTGGACCAGGTTAGGGTCCAGTGGGATTGCTATGATGAGGTCACAGCCTCATGGGAGGATGCAGCACAGATGAGGGCCCAGTATCTACACCTCTTCGATGAACTCCAGGAGGATGTTCATGCTTAGAGGGGGTGGATGTGAGGCCCACGTTCGGCCCACATTGTGATCCTGTTTTATAGATATTAGCCTATCATTTTGATTATGTTACTTTTAGAGATACTTGGACTCTGTCGACTACTGATATACTATGTTGACTCGTTAGACTATTCATTTTGATGATACTGCATATGGGATCCATAGTGTGTGGATTTGGTTTATGTTATTATATGATGTTTTGTGAACCTGATGATCTTGATGATATTTGAATTATGCTATGGAATATCATTTGAATTATGCAATTTAATTATGAATATTATATGCAATTGAATGATTATTGTTATATCATGCATGTTTAATGTATTGGTTTTCTTCTTTGAATTACTGATGCTGCACTGAGGTATTGCAGGTGGAAGGACCATGGAAAACACATTCGGGGAAATCACTTTGAACGTAGGGCAACCAGTTAAACCAAGGCCCCATCTATTAAGATACCTGAGGCCTCGTTGTTAAGTATTTTTATTCGTAACAGTAATCTGAAATGTATGTGTGTATTAATGTTATGTGTTGTGACATTGGACGTACCTTGTGTGAAATGTTATTTCGTAAAGTGTCACTTGACACTAATGTTAAATGTTATCAAGGTATGTCGAGTGTTGTGTGAGAGCATATTCCTAGAAGTGAATTTAGAGGATTAATAGTGGCTTTAGAAAGTGGTTTTATGCCTTATTAGTTAACCCATTCCATCTACCCATGGGTTAGGGGTATTTTCACCTTATAAATAGCCTAAAATTGACTTGTTGACCCTTTTAAAAATTCATGTGCAACCTTGAACGAAATTGCAACTTGCTTGATAGGACCTAATTAATGAGGTTTGTGGGGGTAGGTTTTAGAGGCCTTTTTAGAGGAATTTTGGCAAAGGATAGGGTATTCACCCATTCTCCATCTTTGGAGAGTTCCTGAAAGTTAGGAGAAAAAGGCTTGAAGCTTGGATTAGGGCTCAACAACATTCTACCATAGCTTTGGACTTGAGGTAGGAAATCATGTGCTTTCTTTGTTTTTATGAGTTGTTTGTAATTGTGATCATGTTCTTGGCTTCCCATGGTTGGTCATGGTGGAAGCTTGTTTTGTTTTGTTTTGTGTTGTGTTTTAAGCTCCCCATGGTTGGTCATGGTGAGAGCAAGCTTGCAAATGTGTTATTTTATGTTATTTTTGCTTTTGGATTTAATTTTAGTGAAGATAAATAATATGTTATGCAAGGAATTTTATAGTTATTAGGAGATTCCTTTTTATTCAATATTGATAATTTTAAAGCATGTATTAAATATTAGTTAATATATTATAATTTGTTAATTAATTAATATCTATATTACTTAATTAATATTTTATAATTATTAATTAATATTATATAATAATTTAATATAATTATTGATTAAGACTTATAGTTTTTATTTTCTAATTTAATAATAAGTTTGATGAATCAGATCATGTATATCCTGTATTTCAAATCAACCGATTAAGCTCCATGAACAGATTGGACTTAACGTAAACATTAGACATTCATGTCCTCTCAGTCAACCTTTGAGAACTTTAGTTGACGAACGATAATTTTGATTGTCATGAAGATGGACGTACTTAACCTTAATTAATATTTCCCTAGCATCCTTTATAGACAGCATTGTCGAGGTTGTTCACCTGATTCATTATAGCCTCGCCGTTGAACTCATTAACCCGCATCTGGTGTGTGTAAACTTATCACTTTTAAAAAAATTTGTTGGTTGTGTTTTGACCCAACTTTTGGGCATCACAATATCCTTGTGCTCTATTATTATTATTTTATAACTGATAATGCAAACATGATTCATTCTAGGCCACTGCGGGAGCATCTGCACCGTCCATTGAGTATGTCTGACCGGGAATTTGAGCCACTTTATGGAATTCTTCCATAGCATTTGGTAAGTTTGCTTAATGGGGGGACACCTTTTCATAAACCAGTATTTTCAGTGACCAGGAAAAAGATTCCGTGTGGAAAATATGTGTTAAGTGGTGTGATTGTAGAAATGACTTTGGGTCCTATGGCATGTTTTAAAATATGAAAATTTGGACTTCAATTTTTATAATTTGATGGGACAAGTTAACATTGTGTATTGGGTTGGTCTAGCTTTTTTTTTGTTCATGAACAAAGAAGGGCTGGTTTAGAGTTGGAAGGAAGTGGATTTTAATTGCACATGTAGATTGTATCAATAATTGTGTGGATGTATAATTGAAATTAATGTTATATGTGGATGGTTAGAGGTTAAAATAATGAAATGAAGGGATGTATTTTAGGTTTTATCAACATTAATGTTAAATCAACATATGTGAAGATATGACTATAAAAAGAAGAAAAGATAAATTTAGAGGTATAAGAGATAAAATTAACTACTAAGTTAAATAATTTTATTTTAAAAAACACAAAATTTAATATGTCTAATAAGTCAAATAATTTAGCAAGAATGAACTGGGACAACTTTGTTAGGGTGACGGGTGTTGCAGGGGAAGGAGGGTCTAGGGAAGAAAGAGATGACCCAAATGGAGCTGATATTTTTCTGTATTTTGGCTCCCCTTCTTCTAGGTTTGTATAAGATTTGGATGTCATAAACTTCAATGGGAGTGGGGGCCTTGGGACGTTTCGATGTGCTAAGCCATCTTTCAAATGAGATTGGGTGGATGAGTGGTTATTTTCCCAATGACTTGAATGGTGGAGGGAAAAGATCCTTCTCTTCTCAAAGGTTTGTTTGGGAACTATTTGGGCTATGTTAGTGGTGATTACGATGTTGTTTTAGAGATCCCTTTCCCTGTGTTGGCTTTGGCTTGCGGTGGCACTAGTGGAGATAAACGGGAAGTTGGTGAACATCAGAGAGGGATTGGGGGTCCTTTGGATGCAGATTCTAAGCTTTCTATTTATGGTTCTTCCCCACCCATTTGGAGTTGTGGCATCTAGAGAATTTATTTGATTCTATGAAGGTGGATGGGTATTTTAATCCTAGTGATGGTAAGTGGTTGTTGTTTTCTGAGAGGACTTTCTTTGTCCCCAACACTGGATGAACCCTTTTGCTGACTGCTATGTTTTGGAAGTCAATGTTTTGGACAAACTAATGTTGTTCAAGAAACCCTTGGTTGCACTGGTTCGGATGTAGAGGTAGCTCTGCATCATTCCCCTATGGTGATGTTGAGATGTTGGAGCCATAAGATAATGATTGAAGCTACTTTTATTGCTCCCCCTAATGATGTGTTTGTCAGTTATGTTAGTTTTTTGGAGAATCACATTGCCTCCTCTATTTTTCTAGTGGATACTTTGTGGAGAGAGCTTCCTTGGCTCTTTTTCTATGGTCTCTATGCTAATAGAAGGAGAGGGTTTATGGGTTGCTTTTCCCCTATTGTGCCCTTTAACATTTGATGTTAAGTGAGGTTTCTACTTTGGGGAAACTAGAGGAATCTTGGGTTTCTAGCACTGTTGTAGATGTGGTTCTTGAGTGGCCTATTGGTCTTTTGGAGCAAATCTTTGGAACACTGCTGGAGGAGAGTTGAAGGAGGAGGTTATGACTCTATTGTGAGTTCCTTTCCTGGTCTAATGCATAGGAATGTGAATGTTGGTCATTCAGGAAATGAAGAGATTCTTTCTAGTGAAGATAGTGAAGTGGTATTCTTGATGGAGGCTTGGATAGTGGTTGTTTCTTAGTTTGGTACCATTGAGATGGGGATTCTTTCTTTGTCTAGGTCTGTTGAGGCAGATTTAGGTGATTCTCTTTCCCCTTCTTTTTTGAAGGCTTTGTGGTACTCTTTAGTGAAGGTGGCTCCCCTATTTCAAGAATTTGAGAAATGTTTATTTCAACTAACTCTTTGGAAGCTGATTTAGGGTTTTTCCTCCCCTCTTCAGGCTTGGAAGCTTTCAGGATTACTAATGGTGTGTAGCCCTGGAATATTTTTGGTGAAGTTGATATTTTTATTGGTTTTACTCTTCTTGGACAAAAGGTTGGTGCTACTAGTTTTCAAGGTCCCTACCTTGCTTTGGTTTGTTTTTTGTTACGGTGCATCACTTTCTAGGATTTTGTTGTTCCTTCTCTCTTCTAGGGTTCTTTGGCTCTTGGGTGGGCTTCTTCTTGTCTGGATTTTATTGAGGTGAAGCCTTCCCCTATAGAGGTGGGGTATATGATGGTAGCTATGTTGTGGAGATTGTGTATTTTAATCCCTTTTCTCTCTTCCTTACTCCTATTGAGGTAGAGGCATCCCATATTGAGGTGGGGATGTATGGGTGGAGGGATGTTGGTGGTTGTTTGATGTCATTTTATCTTGACTTTAGTTTCTCAAAGACTAGATGGAAGATTGCTTGGTCTGCACCTATTGTTGCCTTCTTCTCTATTACTCCTATAGAGGTGGGATCCCCTCCTATTGAGGCAGAGTGGAGTCTTTTAGGTGAGGAGGTGGTTTGTTGGAGGGTTTTTCATGTCATAAGTAGCTGAGAGGTCATGGGCAACAATTATATAAGCACATTCAAAAGGTTTGGGGAACCTTAAAAATTCCATAAGCCCATTGTACTTGTTATTTGAGAGGTGTTGATTCTTTCTAAGTTCTTGGAAGGTTTAGGGTCCTTTTGAAAACTCATGAAGGTTTTGGGTCCTCCTACAAACCCTTGAAGGTTTTGGGTTCCTTCCAAAAATTGTATGTGCTTGGCTTTGGCAGCTTTGTCTCATTGGCTAAGTTTTTCGTTTGTTGGTCTATTGTCCTAATGGCTTTTCTTCCAGTGTAATAGGTATCAGGACCCTATCATAATCCCTGCTAACCTAATAAAACAAAGTTAAAAAAATATTCTTTAACAAAATGGAAATCTAAATGAGAGAGAGGGGGTTATCTTGATATCCTTATGCATATTATTACTATTTTTTTCTCGGTAATAAGATATATTTTATTAATATAACCAGGTTAGAGCCTAGCCTCAACTAGGGATGGCTACATCCAGGGGAGGCATCTCCCCAAAATAGAGTAAACCCTAATAAACCCATCCTAGAGATACAACAGAAAGCAATATTAACACATAAATCAACAACAACCAATACTATTTTCTCTTATCTCCACCCTTCTTCTGAGAGTGGAGGATCATGTCAAAGGATTTCTTCTCTTTCTTCCCTTTTATGTCTTTCATATTTTCCCAACCACATTCCACTTTGGCTTCCTCTTTTTTCTATGCCAATAGATTTTTCATAGTTCTACATCCATCTCCCAAGCTACTCTTATCATGCTAAATCCTATTTCCATCCAATAGTTCATCCTCCTTGTCTCAGGACCCTACATGTCTTCTTTGTTCTCTGCCTTTTGGTGTAGCAGCAAATTGACTGGCATTCTCCCCCTTATCAAGATCAACCATGCCAGAAGAGACACTGGTCATAACCAATAGGGATTCTTGGCACAAATTTATGCACTTCTATTACAATGGATTGCCATTCTCTACATGAGAATCATCTTCCCTTTTTGGTTGTTCTTCTTGAGAAGGCCCATGAGATATTTACATCACCTCCTGAACAACTACCTAGGAGAAACTTCTTTTCTTCTCTCCCTTCTTCTCAATAGTATAGTGTTGTTGAGAGATATATTTCCACTAGGAAGAACACTTGCTCATTTTACCTTTGCCACATTGGGAAGCCACATGGCTAGTTTGGAAACACCTTCTACACATGAATGAAATCCCTTCATAATCAACAAGTTGAGCCCAACATCCTTTTGAAGTTTTTATTGAGATTTCAGTAGAAAGGGCCTCTACAACATCCATTTCTACCAGGATGTGAGCATAGGTAGAGTGAAAAAGATTTGAAGAGTCTTCATACACCATTAAAAAAAACCCCAACAAATTTCCAACAGCTTCTAAAAGGGAATCAAACTAAAGGTGCAAAGGTAGGCTAGGGGGCCTTACCCAAATTGGAAGCTTATAAAAAACTTTTCTAGATGGACAAAATTTAGGGTGCCATAGTTTTAGCATCAAAGGAAATCGCTCTTCCCAATTTCAAAAATGCTCACACAAAATATTCTATTTTTCTTGGTTGAATTCAAAGACAACAATGAAAAACCTTTTTTCCATAGGGTAAATTTGTACACGCTCATCAATAATGGTCTCCCAACTTTTAGAGATCCACTTATGTAGTTCATTCAGGCTTGGCCATAAGCCTCTAAAGTGACCAATCACCCCCAAATTGGAGAAAAATGCAACATTGTGCTCTATTTCTTCCTCAGCCTCTGTGTTGAGATCCACTATTAACGTCTTGGAAGAAGAAACTAAGGGAAGCCCAGAACCATACTCCCTCAACTGAAACATTTGTGCAAACTGTCCATGTGAATAAACAGTACCCCTACTCATTTTTGTTGTGGCTAATGCACAACGTCTTCGATGCAAGTTCCTTGGCATCTTTTCTCATGCCATATAGTGAGACTCTCCATTAATTGTGCCCAACAATGTTTTACTACTCGACACTTTGTACCCACTCTTTCTCAATTTAGGTGAGCACTCCATCTTCTGCCCACTGATGGTGTCGCTAGAATAGATCACTGGGTAGGAAACCTTTGAAAGCTTTCTGCCGCATTTGGCTCATGAGACTGTCATTCCTACTATTGCATCGCTGAAACTGGTTGTGTTTGGGAGAAGGCCCAAAATGCACGCCTGTGCTAGGAACGAGAGTCGAAACCCTAGATCCAAGGCACAGAGAATTCAAACTCCACAGCACCATTCTTCCTTTATACTTATGCACACTATTACATTTAAATATATTTACTTCTTTATGTATTTTTAAAAATTTATAAATAAATAAAATATTTTTTATTTGAATTAAATTATTTATTTATTATATAAAATAGTAGATATTGTAAAATATCAAAAATTAAATTTTTTTCAAAAAGTTAAAAAAATATAAAATAAAAAATAGTTCATAAAATCTAACTTTTTAAAGTAGGTAATGGTTCACCCAACCTCTATAATACATTTTATTTATTGCTAGACTTAAAAACCCTTGCAAATCTAATGTATAAATAAGCTCTATAGAAGTCTAATTACTAGAATGCCTTATAATAATCACACTACAAATATTTACACTTTGTTCTATTTTTTTTTTCTATTTTTTTTTTACCTTAAAATTTATTATGGGAGAGTATGCAATGCTATTAACTATATTGTAACTAAACTTTATATTTGTTATTTTGTCTTTGCTTTGTTTTGGTCTATTAAAAGTGTGACATAGATAAGGAGAAGCTTGAGTATCCCACCTTTTTCTTAAAATGATATTATTTCATTATTTTTATTTTTCTTATTTGTAATTGATGTGAGGTATCTAATGTTATGATATATAGATTGTATATTTATTTATTTAAACCATTTTCTGTTGTCGATGTTTAATAATTTGTTTTATTTTAATTTTTTATAGATTGTCAAATGAAAGTGGACATGCTCATGTATTTTTTATTAAGGTTCAATTAGATTCTAAAGGCACCCTAAAACCCTTTAAAAATAAATTTTAATGAGATATAGAATCCACAAACAACTAGCTACAAAAAAGGAGATATCAAACAAAAACAACCCTACTCTCAACATAACATTAGCAACCTTAAAGATAAATGCAAGAGGATACTCTAGCTGCACCAACAATAGGCTGAAACCACACAACACTACATAGGGTTTTGAAAGGGTCCCTCAACCGTTGAAGGGTTTTGACATGCTCCCATAACCTGATTCCTAGGTTTTACCTGGATCTCATAACCAAAAACACATATATATGCCATAAGAAAGTCAAGGCCCCAAGATCCATAAATAAAAGATACATACAAGGGTTTTTGAAAGGCTCCCTAATCTTTAGCAATAACCACATACTCCTAGGAAGAACTTCACCTACACCACAACACTCCACCTCAATAGAAGCCAACACAATAGAAGGCAATCCAAGGAGAAGCCACATCTTCTTGGTCACATAGAACACCTCCATAGGAGCTTCCTCCATCTCAATAGAAAACATAACTAGGATATAAGTAATCTGTAGAGTAGAGGTGGCCCAACACAATGATAGGAAAAAAGAGGGAACATATACATCAACAATCAAACTCTTAAAATACGTGCCCCCAATCTTCACCACAACCATTGTAAACAAAAGTTATCCACCACCTACACCAGACATAGAAGACATGGAAAAGGCCTCCTAGAACAAGGAGGGAAACCACAATCAAGTGAGCACAACAAGGCCAAACCACTATAAACAATTCATTTATCCACAACTCACCACCTTGCAATCAAGAGCCAAGCTCTAGTCAAAGAGAAAGAAAACAAGGCATAAGGTGCCCAACCAAGAGAGGAAGAAGTTGGTAGGGAGAACATCCAATTTCACCCTCTTAAAATGCTCACACCAATCCACATCCAACACTCCAAAGGCAAAGAGCCAAATAACATCTACAAAGAAAGACAACAAGAAGGAAGAAGGAACCCAAGACAAAGGAAGAGGAAAGAAGGGAATGAGAACATTAAAGAAAAACCACTTGAGATAATCACACCCAATAAATGCTAACAACACTACTACTAGGAGCCTCCAAACATCTCATCTTGAGTGGAAAAAAGCATTAGGGCGAAACAAACCCAACACAAAAAGAGGAGAACGAAAGGTTCAAAATTGTCAAAGCCGTCTCTCAAGAAATTCAGCCCCAACCTACTCTATGAATGGAATAAATAAGAATCCAAACACACAAGAAATGACATCGTCTAACAACATAAAACTCTCAAAGATAACATAAAAAATATTCAAGGAGTTTCTATATACAAAGTCCCAATAAAAATAGAAAAAGAGTTCTTTGACCTAAAAAATGAAAAAAAAATAAAATAAAAATACATACATATTAAAGCTGAAAGAAGGGGTGCTAGCCTTAAAAACCCTAATTGATAGCCTAGGAACAGGTTGAGAATGTCCCACACATCAAAATGCGAAACACCCAATGTCATAGGGATAGGCAACAAAAAACCTCATGAAACCATGGATGAACATGATCAACAAAACAAAAAGGCCATCAACATAGGAAGCCACTCCAAGCTCTTGGAGATGAGCTCCCCATATACTCTAGCCACAAACCTTAAAATAAAAGAACTAAAAACAAGTGTACCAAGGGGTCTTCTAACTAAAGTCACTAATGCTGGGTGAGAAGGCCCAATCAGTAACCCCATCTATTTGAAAATCAAGGGCCAATCTAAAAACTAAGAGTTTGAGCTTTTGGGAAGCCCTCACGCCAAAAAAAAGGGAAGTGTGAGGGCCAAAAGAGACCAAAGGAAAGTTTCACTATGCACATAGGCTCAAACAAACAAATGAAGAACTCAAATGATCTCCGCCCAACATCATAGATCCCTTTATCCACCATTAACAACAAAGATAGCACATGAGTGGAGGAGACAAGAAAAAATAGAGAAACCCCCACATCATCAATAAAAAAAGTGCGTCTAAAATTGGGTTGTACACTAGACAACCAAACATTGTCATTGAAATATCATAGTGTAGCCCCACAATCTAGACAATCACATTATCCAGATCATCAATGTCTTCATCTAAGTCGCCACTCTATTCTTTTTTTTCCAAAAACTCTTCCTCCACTCCTTCTCCTCACGATAGTCAATTCACCCTCAAGTGTTATAGCACATGTATTGTACAATTACTTTTTTTTCTATTTTCTCTTGTTAATGTTTAATGATTTTTATTGTTCTCCAGTTTCATTGTCATCTCTTATTTTTTATTTTTAGTTTTCATCTTGTCAAATAAATAGAGTACTTTAAAATTTTTTTGATTCAAATCAATGGGGTATTGAAGGGTCTCGGCCCTTTGACAACATTAGAAAAATAAAGAAACAAAGGCCCAACAAAGAAACACAATCAAGCCAAACAATTTCTTGATCTAAACCAATATAACTTCACATTGCATGTGAGAAAATCCAACGTCTAGGAGAACCTTCAATCCTCCATTGAACAACTTTTCAATAAGAGATATCATTCAAAATTGAATCATTAGGACAAGAGGGGATAGAAATGGCCATGAAAGGACTAACTACTTGCACAATACCATCTAGAGAACTAAGAGGACAATACAATACAATCTCAATAAGAACTTAAAAAAATGAGGGAAATAGATTTTTAAGTGCATCAATATAACTAGTAAACTAAATAGGATGAGACATAGGTCAAAGGAGTGAATTTTCTTGAGTGGATGAGGGTGTCTCAATATTAAAAATTAATAATTTAATAATTATGTTACACTATAAATTAGTTAGGAAGAACATTATTCAACTATGTTGAAGAAGACAACTTGTGAGAGGTACTACAACAAGTAGAGACCAATTGCACAATAGTAAAATAGTGCCTACAAGAAAGAGTGATACATTCATAATAAAAAAAGTTGAGACTAAGATCATTCATTAACCTTTAACACAACCTCACTAAGAAAAGATTTTGATAAATCAATTTCCACCAAAATTTGGTTGAAGGAAGCATGGGTAATTTTTTGTGGCAATGTCCACCTTTGAGAAACAAGAAAGACTATTACTAATAGTCTTACAAGTAGAAGCACACCTACATTACAAGGAAAATAGGGTAATCTGGAAAGGATTGAATGAAGGAAGCCAAAGTCACATCGAAAGGGGATGCATATCCTACATCTAAACATCATAATCAAAAATTACTTGTATATCCTCAAAAGAATAAAAGACCACAAAAAAACCTTTAGCAAAAGGATAAAATTCTATCTTACCCTCAACAAAAAGGGTTCAAGACTTAGAATACCAACTATATAGATCTACAAGAGAATGCCCCTGATAACAAAACCTATGAATCAAGCCCTTAAATTCTTAAAACAATTTTCACAACCAATCACACCTTGTCCTACAATGTAACAAGAATAGGAATAATGTAGGGAAGAGAAAATACGAATCAAGCCCTTAAATTCTTAAAACAATTTTCACAACCAATCACAGCTTGTCCTACAATGTAACAAGAATAGGAATAATGTAGGGAAGAGGTAATAATTGTTTCCTTTGGTAATGTAAAAAGGCTTCTAGATTGGAAACCCTTACCCACATTAGAAACCTTAATATTTGACATTGAAATTTTTCTTAATCTTTGCACACTTTGACATCCCCTATTTTGTCTAATTAGAAAACCAAATAAATGAACCAACATAAATTTTAACATCTGTACAGATTTCAATACAAGCTAATAAAAAATTATATCAGCAACATTTCTAACTGTGTCTGTATAAAGAAATTAGAAAAATAGAAACAAATTTGCAGCACAAATGAATCTTACTATTAATTCAACATAATAAAAAACAAATTGATCACATGATCAAGGATTAAGTGATACTATATGAAGAAAATAAAATTAACACACAAATTTATTCTACAACACATAATGCAAATCCTTCTTAATCACATGATCAGGGATCAACTGATCAATATATCAATATGATCATATAGAAGTCTTAGACAAATCAAAGAACGAAAATTATGCATATTCATAAAGGAGATCAAACAACGTATTGTTATCTTTATGCAACTCATGAGAATTATATTTCTAGAGCTCTTATTTTCGGTTCCCGCAAACTATAGTTTTGCCCATGCTATGTAGGAGAAATTGAATTCTGACACTGTAGCGACTCTTGCAGCGGTTCTAAACTTACTATATATTTTTTTAATCCTGTAAACAATTTAAATAAAACTGTAAAACATATATCAAATTTGCATAGTTCTTAATGTTGATCAATGCTCTTTCTTAATCAGATTGTGCTAATTTTTTTAAATCAATTATAAATCACATTCTCCGATCTATTGCAATAAAAAATAAATAAAGGAAAAACTATTATATATTAATAAAATCGTGAATAATCATGCTTGAACCTGGATCAACCATAAGAAAATGACATTCTTTTGAGTCTTTAGTAATAGGAAACTTTCGGTTCCAATCAACATAGCAGAAAATTATACTTTTAACAACAGTACAGGAAGGAAAGTAACACCATCTGAAAACATACCGAAGTACGCGACACAAATACAGATTCATTGTTCTTTCAAATATGTAACAGTCATTTGTTATTCTATTTCAACAGATGGATGGTCAAACTGCCCCCCAAAACTCAATAGACTCCCTTAACAAGGTTATGTAAAAGCAAAAGCTTAAATGTAATGATGTGCAGCCCGAATTAATACACTTACTTTCTCAATTAAGCAGATACATAACCTCTTTAAAATTATTTAAGCTCCACTTTAGCTTTTGTGGGCATTACTGTGGTCTCTCTAGCAATCTAATACACTTCCATTTAGCTATTAAAGAACCCTACTAGGAAACTATAATTGCTTATGAGAGGAAATGAGGGCATCCTCTAAAGTAATTGAATAATATCAGCGGACAATTACATTCTCCAGCTTATTCAATTTGTGGAGGGGTGGATACCTGCTTCTCACGTAGGCGTTGATGGAGTCTACGAACCGCCGGACATACACCGTTTTAGTATTATGGTCATATGATTTCAGTGAACCTGATTTGTCCTTTGCCATGTAAAAAACAAATTTCAATAGTTTTATGGCCTCCTTACTCCTACACTCTGTGGATAAGTGAGGCTGGAAAAGCTGGAAAAACATTTTTTTGGAGAGTTTTTTAATTAGTTTTATTGTTTTTATGGAAATAAGGAATGTGCAAAGTTTTGCATATTTATATTTAGAATTTAGTTTTTATTTATTTTTTTAGTTTTATTTTTTGCAAATAAAACTTCTAGATACATGTGTATTTAGTTTTATTTCCTATTTTCTCTATGGCTATAAATTTTATATACTCAGCCATTTGTAATAGTTTTTTCATAGAGAGCTGCAATAAAAGTTATTTTCAGAATTTTATTCGTGTAAAATCTTCATTTGGTATCAGAGCTTTAGGATTGTGAAGATGGCAAATAATTTGCAAATTTCAGAATTTAATGGAGTTGATTATCAATATTGGTCAATCAAGATGAAGACTTTTTTGATAGAAAAAGATTTTTGGGGGATCATTGAATCAAGATATGAAGAATTTGAGAATTGGGAAGATCTCACAGCTAATGAGAAGAGATTGAAGAAGGACGCTGAGAAGAAGAATGCAATGGCTCTATTTCACATTCAAATGGCTCTTGAGAAGAGCTTGTTCCCCAGAATTGATGATTCACAGACAGCAAAGGATGCTTGGAAGACTCTAAAAGATTCTTACCATGGCAATGACCAAATCAAGGTTGTGAAACTACAAACCTTGAAGAGAGAATATGAGAATTTGAAGATGAAGGAAAGTGAAAATGTGGGTGATTTTTGTGTAAGAGTCAAAGATGTGGTTCATAAAATGGCCACTTTGGGTGAACCTATGAGCCAAGAGCATGTGATACAGAAGGTATTGAGATCTCTAACCCCAAAATGAAATACTGTAGCAATTATTATTGAAGAAAGTAAAAATTTAGCCACCTTGGAGTTTGATGAGCTAGTTGGATCTCTCATATCACATGAGGATAGAATAAGGGACACTTCTACCAGCATTAGTGAGAAGGCTTTTGCTTCCCAATTGCAAATTTCAAAGAATGATGGTGCTAGTAGTAACAATAACAACCACAGAGGTTCAGGAAGGGGTCAAAATCAGAACTTTTCAAAAGGAACTAAAGGAAGAGGAGGTGCTCAAGGAGGAGAGGCCGAGGTAGATTTGATAAAAGAAACATTCAATGTTACCATTGCAATTGGTATGGACACTATGCTGAAAATAATATGAGTAATGTTTGGTATTTGGATTCTGGGTGCTCTAACCATATGTCTGGTAACAAGGATATTTTTTCAAAACTTGATGATGGCTATAAATCTAATACTCTTGGAAATAATAATACAGTAGAGGTCGCAGCCAAAGGAGCCATGGATGTTCAGACAAAGGAAGGTATGAAAAGTGTTCAGGATGTTTATTATACTCCAAAATTGAAGCATAATTTATTGAGTGTTGGGCAGCTATGTGAGAAGAATTATAGAGTTGTATTTGAAAATAAGAAATGTACTATTTATGATAAGAATCAGGGCAATAAAATGATTACAATTGTTCCTATGACAAAGAATAGAATGTTTCCCTTGAAGTTTGGTGAAAATGACAATCAGCTTGTGAATATGGCCTATGAGGATAAAAGTTGGTTGTGGCATCTCAGGTATGGTCATTTGAATTTTCATAGTTTGAAGATTCTAACATCAAATGCATTGGTCCTTGGGTTACCTAAGGTTGAAGAGCACAAAAAAATTTGTGAAGGATGTGCAAAAGGGAAGCATGCAAGAGAATCATTTCCAAAAAGAAATGCATGGAGGGCTCATTACCCACTTCAGCTTATTCATTCTGATATTTGTGGTCCTATGCAAATAAAAAGTTTGGGTAAGTCATCATATTTTATCACTTTTATTGATGATTACTCACACATGTGTTGGGTTTATTTTTTGAAGAATAAGGATGAAGCCCTTGATACATTCAAGAGATTTAAAGACCGTGTAGAGAATGAGAAAGGAAATACAATCAAATGTTTGAGAACAGATTGTGGAGGAGAGTATTGCTCCAAAGATTTTCAAATTTTTTGTGAAATGAATGGGATCAAGAGACAACTCACAACTGCTTACACACCTCAACAAAATAGAGTGGCTGAAAGAAAGAATCGTACTGTGGTAGAAATGACAAGGAGCATGTTACAAACCAAGGGTTTGAATAATACTTATTGGGCTGATTCAGTTGCTACAACAGTCTATATTCTCAATAGGAGTCCTACAAGTGCCCTAGACAAGATGAATCCCTATGAAGCATGGTATGAGAAAAGAGCTAATGTAAATCATTTTAAAGTTTTTGGTTGCTTGGCTTATGTTCGTATACCTGATCAAAATAGACAAAAGTTAGATGCTAAAAGTGAATCATACATTTTTGTGGGTTATAGTGAGGAGAGCAAAGCTTATAGATTGTATAATCCTGTTACTAATAAGATTCTTGTCTCAAGAGATGTGATTTTTGATGAAGGGGGAGTTTATGGTCATTAAAAAGGCCATGTTGAAAAGCCAAAATCAATTTTGGATGATGATATTATTGTTGATAATAATAATGAGTAGCCAGCTAATGAATCTATTATAGGATCTCCAAGTCTACCAGGTAGTCCCTCATCAATTCCAAGTGAAAGTCCATCCTCAAGCCTAAGTTCTACAAGAAAGGTAAGAAGATTAAGTGATATTTATCAGAGAAGTCAAAATCAAGAACATGAAGAAGATTCAATAGGTGAGACAGTAAATTTTGCATTACTTGCTAAAGCTGATTTTGAGCCATCATGTTTTGAAGATGCATGTACTAATGAGGTTTGGATGCAAACAATGAATGAAGAGATGGATTCTATTGATAGGAATGAGACATGGGAGCTTGTAGAGCTTCCGCATGAGAAGAAAAAGATTGACATGAAATGGGTATACAAGGTCAAGTATAACAGTGATGGGAGTGTGGAAAGATACAAGGCAAGATTGGTTGCTAAATGTTTCACTCAAAGGTATGGTATTGATTATGAAGAAACTTTTGCACTAGTAGCAAGACAAGAGACTATTAAAATGCTTATTTCACTTGCAGCTCAAAAGAAATGGACTATTCATCACATGGATGTGAAAAGTGCCTTTCTAAATGGGTACTTAGAAGAGAAAGTATATGTGGGACATCCATAAGGTTTTGAAGTTAAAGACAAAGAAGATCATGTTTATAAGCTAAAAAAGGCTTTGTATGGCCTCAAGCAAGAACCACGTGCATGGTATGCAAGGATTGATAGATATTTTCAGTAGAATGGCTTCCAAAGAAGTAAGAGTGAACCTACCCTTTATTACAAGCAAGAAGGTAATGATATTATCATTGTGAGTTTGTATGTTGATGATTTGTTATATATGGGTAGTTGTTCTAAGATGAAATAGGAATTCAAAGTTGCTATGATGAATGAATTTGAAATGAAAGATTTGGGTCACATGAAGATTTTTTTGGGAATGGAGGTTTATCAACGTGAAAATGAAATTTTTGTTTGTCAAACAAAGTATGCAAAGGATATGCTAAAGAAATTTGATATGGTTGATTGCAAACCTCTTTCTACTCCAATTGCTCATGGAGTTGTATTATGTAGAGATGATGGTGCTGATATTGTTGATGAGACATCATATAGAAGTATTGTTGGTAGTTTGATGTTTCTAACTCACACAAGGCCTGATATTGCTTACTCAGTTTCATTGGTTTCAAGGTATATGACAAATCCATCAGAAGAACATATGAAGGCAACCAAGAGAATTTTGAGGTATGTGAGAAACACTCTTGATTTTGGAATTCACTATTCTTCTAAAAAAATTTGAGCTTGTTGGCTTTAGTGATTCTGATTGGGGAGGTAGTTTGGATGACCAGAAATCTACATCTGGTAATCATTTTTCTTTGGGCTCTAGTTTAATCACATGGAGTTCAAAGAAGCAAAGTATGGTTGCTCTCTCTTCTACAGAAGTGGAATATGTTGCAGTCACTTCAGTACACACACAAGCTTTATGGCTCAGAAAATTTCTTGAAGAAATTGGTGAGATTCAGGTTCAACCTACTATGAGTTTTTGTGACAACATTACTACCATTAAATTGACCAAGAATCCGGTTCATCATAGCAGGACAAAACACTTTGATTTGAAACAACACTTCATCAGAGATTTGGTACAGAAGAAAGCGGTTCAATTGAAGTATGTTAACACAAAGGATCAAATTGCGGATATCTTCACGAACGCTGTTGCAAAGGATCAATTTTTGACACTCAAAGATCAAATTGTTAGCCCTCTCATCATCAAGGGGGAGTATGTGGATAAGTGATGCTGGAAAAGCTGGAAAAACATTTTTTGGAGAGTTATTTAATTAGTTTTATTATTTTTATGGAAATAAGGAATGTGCAAAGTTTTGCATGTTTATATTTAGAATTTAGTTTTTCTTTATTTTTTTAGTTTTATTTTTTGCAAATAAATTTTTTAGATACATGTGTATTTAGTTTTATTTCTTGTTTTTTCTATGGCTATGAATTTTATATATTCAACCATTTGTAATAGTTTTTTCATAGAGAGATGCAATAAAAGTTATTTTCAGAATTTTATTCTTGTGTAAAATCTTCACACTCAACATCAATAGATGTAGTTTCAAAATTATCAGCTATTAATGACTTATCCTGCTCCTCCTTTACACAGTAAGACGTGAATGTTAAGAGCTTTATATAATCCTCCCATCTACAGTCATCATCATCAGCAATGGTATAAATATCACGGGCCTCTAACGACTCCTGTGATGCAACACGACCGGCTTTTAAGGAACATATTTGATTCTTGTTGTGGAAAACCCACTCTATATAAATTGAGTTGCATTTATAGTCACATTTGAACACAAATGGACCAACTTTTTCTTTTGCTTTTGCAGCTCCACTAAGAAGAGCGTATCTATTGTTCTGTTCAGCCAAGATTACAAGCTCAGACAAGGATTCACAGTCATCTATTTCAAGCTAAGGTTTTGAACATCCTTCAACAAGCACATGTATAGTTTCCCTCTCAGCCAAGGATTGACATTCAGACAAGGATTTAGAGTCAAGTTTGACACTTGCACCAATGAGGGCGCATCTATTATCCCTCACAGTCTTTGATTGCAAGTCATTACTGGGTTTTAAATTCTCCACCCAATTCCCCCAGAAATATACCTGCCTCCTCATTGGCAAAGGCAGTCGGTCACACACCATCTATACTTTGCACAATATTTTTGTAATCCAGCTAACAATAGAAATCCTCAGTGTTGTGATGAACCCCATTGACGCTGCTGTAAAGCTTAGACATGTAGGAATGAACCAATGAACATGCTTTTGAGTCTGTAGGAACACACCCACAAAGTTTAAAGTCCTCTGCAGCTTATCTTCTGACATTAATAAGTTGACAGGTAGAAAGTAATCATGGTCCAGATGAACAACCACACGGTTGTCCAATATCACTGAATCCAACACTTCTTCAAACTCCATAATATCACCCGTGACCACTTGTTCCCATATTTCTTTATAGTTTTTCACAAACACTGAATCTACAACAACTTTTCCAATGTACTTGACAGTTTCCCACATTTTATCAGCGATGAAATATGCAGGCCCATTATTCACTAACATCATGTTTCCATGCTTCTTGAATCCAAACTTCTTGCCCAATTAGCACAGATGGACTGACCCATCAATCTCACATTTCCCTTCTTTCTTAGATTTTTCAGGATCCTTCTGCTTTTTCACTTTGGACACATCTCCTGCTGTGGTGGCATGAGAGATCACTTTTTTGAAGACTCGACCTTCGAATTCCCTGAGCTGTTTGTAATCTATGTAAGGGAAATAGAAGAAGTTGAGCAAGGAGGCAAGGGTGCAATGGATGACAGCCCAAAGAGGCGTCGTCTTTATAATTTGAAAAATTCCAAGGCTAAGTTGCAATGGCAGCTTCTGGTGTACAACTTCCTTCAAATTTTCCATAGTTTGTACACAAGCATCTCCTCTTCTGGAAATTGTAATCTTCTTCCTTTCCTCTCAACAAATAAACACTTGCCACAAGACACAATCAGTCTAGCTTAGTTCTTTCTTTCTCCCTTCCCACTAAAAATTCGCTGGGCAAACCAAACTCGACTTGACTGCTCTTTTCTCTCTTTTTACTTTTTTGCCTTTCTTAATATTTATTTTCCTCAAATTTTCCTAGATTCCTATCTTGTCAAGTGCAGATAGTAACAGTTGAATTACATTTGATTTCTCTGAAAAACAAGAGAGACCTACTAAGAGCAAATAACTCGTGCTCTGAGGGACCCTATTTTTGTTAAATCATTTCTCAATTCTCTTAGTTTTCTTAGAGGATCATGTTATGTACAGCTATGTAATGTTGTTGTTGTGCACACTGTTTACAATCTAATCTGACTTTTTGCTTCAGATTTTTTCTCAATTTCATCTCTATCGCTATTTTTTTCCTTTTCTTTCCTGGTGTCTTTTCCTTTCTTTTTTGATCTTATCAAATAATTAAAGTACGACATGCTATTATAGAGGATTCTATATCTATTATTTTTTATTATTAATATTATTTTTGTTTGTAAAACAATTGTGTTTTCATATAGAAGTCTTTCTCTGACTTGACAAGCTTAATAGTAAGGGGATCTTTTATAGAGATTGTATTGTCTAAATATTATATAGATTACATTGTTTAGATATCAAAGGTAAACTGAAGTGCTTCCTTTCTTTCATACATTTGACATGCAAAATCAACATGTCCATCTAAAGAATAACTACGTGCAATCTAACAGTCCACTAAAACTAACATGGTGAATGATGTGTGTAATTTGATGAAGATCTCCAACTGCTATATGGAACTAGAGCGAATAGTGTACATGACATTTCTCAATATAGTCTTGGAGATCCTCATTAAGTTATGGATTGTTAGTTTGCATTTGGTTGTTCTTTAGATGCACATGTTGATTTTGCATGTCAAATGTACGAAGGGAAACCCTTCGGTTTAGTGTCTATATTTACACAACGCAAATTCTATAAAAGATCCCCTTGTTGTTAAGCTTGGCAAGTCAGAGAAAGACCTCTATATTGGGGCGTAATTGTTTTACAAACTACAACTGGTTTCAGAGCTAAAGTGAATGGTGTGCATGGCGATGAGGCTCATGTGTCATTTCTCTACAATTATGAGTATTTGTTATGGTTGATCCAAAATCAAATGATATTAAATAAAAGTTATTAAGGTTAAAAATATGTGTTATTCTTGTAAGAAAGAATTAATCTTTTTCTCATCCAATCAAGTTATCAAAAGTAAAATGACAAAAGGTCTGCATAAAAATTCTCCAATAGATGATACAAGTCTAAGACTATACCAAATCACTACATACCATTATACTTTATTCCCAAATTCCAACACGACAACAACGTTTGCCACTTCTCAAAATATGATACTAGATAATTTCTACTTCTTAAGTTAAATTTGAATTATTGCTTTTCTTAATTATAATTATCACAAAAGATAAAAATAACAAAAGTTAGTTTTTAGCTATAGTCTCATCCTTATTAGTTCCTATCATGGAACTATAGCAGAAGGGACTAATCTTTAACCACACCAACCAATTATAGATTTGATTTTTGTTAGTTCTTGTTTTATACCATGTTTGAGCAAATAAAAGTATTTTTTTTTAAAACCTAAAATATATGAAAAAGGTTTATTTATGATTTGATTGGCTGAAATTTGTGGGAATAGATTGTTTGACAAAAACTACAAATTATAAAGAAAGAGAATGCACCTCTTGCAAGATTTGTGGTAGTGTGTTGAAGATTTAATACAATGCACAGAGGTTTTTAGAATCATGAGGAAAGAGAAGTACAAATTTTGACAAGTCTTAGCGTAGTCATTGCTTGAATCAAGGGTATGTTGCTTATGTTGTCATATTTTCCTTGCATGCTATATACTTTTGCTTTTCACATATGCTCTCTAGTTCACATGTCTTGTCTATAGTTCCATATTTTACATATACCATATAAACAATCCACAAACAATATATAAATAGTCTACATACCTTGTTTATATTTGCACATTATTTACATTCTTCACAAATTGGATGATGATAAATTGTGGGTTATATTCTTGAATCATGGGCCAAGTACACTAAAAGTGTGGTAGATTTATATTTTGAGAAACAACTTAAGGGAAAGTATTCCAAACAAATTTGATGGTCTAGGAAAGTTAGGAATAAAACTACCTAGAGAGAAGCAATATTGTTGGAAGGATTCCCAAATCTCTGGCCAATTGCATGCAACTGCAATAGAATAATCCTCCAAGAAACAAATCAAATGGAATTATTCCAGGTAAGATTTCTGGTTAGGGAAAGTTAGAGTATATCTTCCTATGCAACACCAATCTTATTGGACACATTTTCCAATCTATTTATAATTGCACTTTGTTGTAATATATTAAAATTTTAGAAAACAAATTAAGTAGAAGTATTTCCTTTGGATTTGGTGCTCTGGACAAGCTAGAACACCATCAACTACACAACAACATTCTTGTTGAAGCATTTCCACATCTCTAGCCAATTAATAGTACAAAAATCCTTTAGTTGCGGTCTAAAATTTTTTGTCTTCATTTCTACTATAGGTTTCTAGCATATGGCTTTAGGTTTGATTTGTTAATATTATTCTAAGAAATTTAAAAGATACCACATACCAATTCTACTTGTTTTATAGTTGAAATTTATTTACTACTATTATTGTTTCTTTATTGTTTCCTTCTCTAGTCAAGGATCTAGGGCATTGCCAAAAGTATTTCTTGTTTGAAGAATCTTCCAAGTCTTACATTAGTTTTGGAAGACTAGAATAGAATTAAGATGAGACTCTTTGAGGTCATGCTAAAAGAATTTTATTCTAGGTGAAGGAAAAACAATCAACTTAAGTAGATTGTTCTATCAATGTAAGTGATTTTCTTTTAATATATTTTTTGATTTATTACTCTATGTGAAATCTATTTACAAAGGAGAATCACTATCTCCTTTCAAATTTTGGTTTGTTTACATTTTTCTTTTTTGGTAGTTTTAGTAATATTTGTTTATGTAGTTGTTTGATGTACCTAATCACCTCGACATGATATATCTTGGTTGTTCTTTTATCCTTGTTTAGGCTTCCTGACAACTTGGAGATGGGAAGGATGTGATTCTTGGTTTTGGGGTTTTTGTCATTACAGTGACAAGAAGTGGGCCAACTATTGGAAAATCAATGGCCTCCTTGACCATTATGGTTCATTGGGGGAGGTGGACAACTCCCTATCCCACCCTATTTGTCTTATATAATGAACAAACACGTTGTTGGGATGGTTAGGTGCAAGGATTGAATTTTAGAAGCCATAGAGGTAGAGAAAGAGTTCATTGGGGTCTAGAAGAACCATTGCTAAAGGAAATTTGTAGTCCAATGGAAGAAGAAGGATATTGGTTCCTGAGGACACAAGTCTATTTGTAACCACACTTGTATATGGAATGGATTCCTTTGGGGAATCAAATATTATATAAAATCGCTCATGATAAGTTTCCATAGACTACATATTCATTCTATCTCTTAAGTTTACTGATAAGTCAATTTGTTACATTATGTATTGTTTGGTTTTTCATATAGAAATGGCAATATGATTTTCAAGTCTCTATTTATATCTTCAAAATTGATTCCATTTACTTTGAAACTTTGTTAAATATTATATGGTATGTGAGTCTCTTTCATGTTGGATGTTAGGAAAGGTAAAATATAGGTATTTGGTACCATCATAGTGGTATCAGAGCCATAAAGGGATTACGAATTTGAAGAATAATACAATATTCATCCAAGAAGAGGTAATAGGGAGGAGGTAGAGGAGGTTTAGAAGAAGGAATGTTTTAGATGATACAAAATATCATGTAAAGATTGGATGCCATAGAATGGTCACATAAAAGAAGTGTAGTGATTAATGAAGACAATGATGGAAAATAGGTAGAAGAACCCCAAATCAATGAGGGAGCATTTATAGAACAAACTATGGAAGATGAGAGTTTGATAAGAGCAATCATGAGTGTGGGAGCCAAACCCAAAATAAAGATTCTTACATATTTGGATAGCCTTGATGGAGAAGATCTAATAGTTGGGATCAATGATTTAGATAAGTATTTTGAATATTTAAGGGAGTTGTAAAATATAGGAGATAGAAATTCACATGCACAAGGTTGAAAGGACACACTACTATGTGGTGGGACTTTGTTCAAATGGGGAGGAGGAAGAAAAATAATGACAAGATAAATTATTAGGATCAAATGGTGGCAAATTTTCAGGCTAATTTCCTTCATGGATATTTTAAGATAAATCTCTTCAAAAGATTACAGAATTTAAAATAAAAGGATAAGACAACTAAAGATTACAATGAAGAATTTATAAGTCAGTAATTCGGTCTAATCCATAGTGATGAAGATATGGAGAAAATAGCCAAATATCTGAATGGTTTGAAATATAGTTTGCAATAAGTGTTAATTCTTGAGTCCCCTAGAAGTTTGGAAAAGGCTTATCAAGCTTCCCTAAAGATAGAAAAAACATTGCAAAGAAAGAAAAATTAACAAGAGAGGAAAAGAGGAAGAGGATTTAGAGGAAAGAGATAGTTCAACCTTGTAGAGGACAACAACATAATCAAGGGGAAGAGGTTGTAAGTTATTGTGGAGCATACTCCAATGATAGAGGATGTCATCAAAACAAAGGGGGGAGATCTTATGGAAGAGGGGGTTTCTCAAGGTAGAGGTAGAGGGTTTGTTGGAAAATATTTTAAATGTAACCAATATGGACATAAGAGTTGGGAATTCTTTGAATCATCTCAAGGAGGATATTCAAAGTTTGAGAGGAGTAATCAAATTATTCATGTTGATCAAGAGAGTGTGGCATCACTCGTCCATAAAAAGGTATAACCCAAATTGAGAGAGTCATTGATGCTAAAGAGGGCATTGTTGAAGCCTTAAAAGGAAAGCCTTATTCAAAATCAAATATAAGTCTAAAGGTAAATAACACATACTTATGATTGATAGTAAGTTAGGTCTTACAATAATTAAGCATCCATCTCCTTATAAGGTCTCATGGTTATAGAAAGGTCATCAATTATTGGTAAGTGAACAGGCTCATATTGATTTTCCTATTAGTAGATATAAAGATAGTGTATTATGTGATATAATGTCCATGTATGTGTGCCATGTATTTCTTGGAAGACTGTGGCAAATTGATAGGAAGGTGGTGCACGATGGAAGGTACAAAACCTATACCATTGAGAATGATGGAGTGAAGCATACCTTGATGCCCATAAAGGAGAAAGAAGAGTACAACAAAAAATTTTGCAGTAGTAAGGTAATGTTGATCAGTGGTAAGGACTTTGTGCAACACATAAAGAAGGAAGTAGGATTTTCTTTGGTTCTTAAACCTAGATGTGTACAAGTACTTCCACAAAAATTGGTGATTTACCTCTTGAAGTTAAATATTTTTTGAATGAATATATGGACATAGTTGCATCTAATTTACCTAGTGCATTTCCTCCCATGAGGAGTGTCAACCACCATATTGATTTATTTCCAAGAGCTAGCCTTAAAAATAATGATTCTTATAGGTTGACACCTATGAAAAATTATGAGATAAGGAACCAAGTGGAGGATCTTTTGAACAAGGGTTTGATAATGGAAAGCCTAAGTCCTTGTGTCATTCTCATAGTACTTGTGCCAAAAAAAGGAGGGGAATGGCGTATGTGTACTAATTCAAGGGCTATTAATAAGATTATGATAAGATATAGGTTTCCCATTCCCAAAATAGAAGATTTTAATGGATTTTTTAAGTGGCTCCATGCATTTATCTAAGATAGAATTGAAGAGTTGCAACCAGAAAATTAGAATCAGACTAGTGGATGAATTGAAGATAGCCTTCAAGAATAGTGATAGGTTGTCTGAATGGTTTGTTGTTCTCTTAGGGTTTTCCAACACACCATGTACTTTTATGAGACTTTGGATGAGCTTTTAGTCCAAAAATATTGATTACGTATTTGGATGACATTTTGGTGTTTAGAAGGTCTAAGGAGGAGCACTTGGCACATTTGAGGTATGTATTAAGGAAGATACATGAGGACAAGTAACTACAAAAAATTCTTGAGAAGTGTGTAGTTTTGTAGACTAGACTAATCTACTTGGGCTTTGTGGAGTTCAATAATGGCATAAATATGGATAAACAAAAAGTTCAAGCCATAATTGTATGGAAAAAACCAAAAAGTTTAATGGATGTAAAGAGTTTTCATGGCCTACCTATTTTTTATAGGAAATTTATTAGAAATTTAATTCATGTGGTAGCACCCATTATTGAGACTATAAAGGAGAATAAGAAACTACTTTTTTGGACTAGAGAGGCTAAATAATGTTGTCAATCTCTCAAGAAAAAGGTAAGTGAGAAGCCCATATTTGTTTTTCCTAATTTTAATAAAGTGTTCAAGTGGAGTGTGAAGCTGACGGGTTGTCTATTGGTGTTGTCTTGAGTCAAGAAGGTAAATTAGTAGCACTCTTTAGTGAAAAAATAAATAATGAAAAGAGGAATTCTTCTTCTTATGATTTATAATTTTATGATGTGGTTCAATCCTTACATAAATGGAGATATTATCTATTTCCAAAAGAATTCATTGTATACATGGATAATTATTATTTGCAATTCATAAACACCCAACACAATTTGAATTAAAGACATGCCAAATGGGTAGGGTATCTCCAAAGCTTTAACTTTTTATTTGAAACATACAAGTGGACAAATGAATCAAGTTGTTGATGAGTTGAATAGAAATAAATTTTTTTTATGTGAAATACAAGCTAATAGTGTGGGTTTCAAAATTTTGAAAGAGTTGTATGCAGAGGATGTAGATTTTAAAGAATCATTTGAAGCTTGTAGAAATCCTATTTGCAGGAATAGAGAGTCATGGATGGACTTTATGATTCAAAATGGTTTATTGTTCAAAGGGAATAGGTTATGCATTCCTAAAGGCTCCAAGAGGTACAATTTACTCAAGGAGAAACATTACATGGTAGTCTTGATGGTCACTTTGGATAGGAGAAAACTTATTTGCAATTCAGTACTCATTGTTATTGGCTAGAGATGCATGAAGATGTAAGAAGATATGTGGAAAGGTTCAACAATTTTCAATATGCTAAGGGGATATGTCAAAGTTTAGGCTTATATTGAAACTATTTCAAGTTCAATTTTAGCCTAGTAAGCTCGATGGTCACCTATGAAAGGGTTTTCTTCATTGATTCAAGTTTAAATACAAGGTGATTATCGAGCTTGCTAGGGGGTAATTTTTATTTTAAAAGAACATCGATCTATGAACTATGTACTTTGGATATGGGTAATTGCACCGAGATGGTGTGTAAAAAGGGGGGGTATAAGTGGCCACTTATTTGCTGAAATAGGGTAAAACTAAACTTCAAAGAGAAATTGGAGGGTCTTGCACTCAAAATTAGAAGATGTGTAAAGAATAAGAATTATAGTACTCTGAATCTAGTTTCTAAACTAGTATAGGCTTTTAAAAATGAATAATATTAAGAGAGTCAAACCCCCTACTCATGAAAAAATATTCCTATTTTTTTCAAAAAAATATAACATAGTTGTTTTTGTATGCTCAATAAAAGATATAGATAGATTTAGTTTTTTGTAAAACCATTTGGTAGGATGGTGGGTAAGATAAAGATCTATAAGTTGTGTATTTTTTCACAATTTTATGTTTGAGTACTCTCTTTTTTATGATTTTTTGACGTGACCACATCTTAAAATTTTGGTAGTTGTTCGTGCACTTGGCATAACTTGCATCAAAATAATAAAAAAATGCAATATTCTTATTTTAAAAGTGTATAAATTCAAATGTAGAACAGTAATATGTAATTTATTTTTAAATTGGTCAAGTGGATCAAAAGTTATTAAAAAAATGGTAGACATATGTTTGTGAGGCCTGTCAAGACACTAGTAAAGAAAATTAAATTTCACTATGTTAATGTTGTCCAAAAATTAAAAAACATTATATGGTTAGAAAGATGAGAAGATGTGTGAGATTATAGTGGTAATTTTAGAGATACCCACTTAATCATTTGTAAACCTAATGAGGATTAGGTCAAGAATTCATGTTGGAAGATGAAAAAACATGTAAAGGGACTAAAATGGAGGGAAAATGGGCTTTCAATCCTTAGGGTCTTTTAAAAACCCTTTTTCTAAGCCTAAAATGCCTATATTTTGTGTCCATCATAACATGCTTGGGTTTTGAAAAGCAAAAAATACATTTCAAGTCATTTAGAATGCATACACATTTTGGAGATGTAAAGGCATGCCTCTTCTCATTTCCTCTCTCTCTCTCTCTCATCTTCCTTCCATCGTCAACTTCTCTATCTATTATGAGCCATAATTATCCTTCTCTCTCTCTCTCTCTCTCTCTCTCTCTCTCTCTCTCTCCATCCATCACCTTCTCTCCCTTCCTCTCTCCCTCCCTCGCTACCTCCCCCATCCCATCCCTACCTCCCCCTCTCTCCCTATCCACTTCTCTCCTTCCCTTCATCCCTCCCTATCTCTCTCTCCCCTCACTTCCTTCCCGGATTTTTATTTTTATAGAACCCATACGAGTTATGGAAAAGTAGAGTTGAAACTCTATTTTTTCATAACCCATACGCGTTATGAGGAAAATGTTAACGTTGGTTTTAGGTTTCCATAACCCATATGGGTAATGAGAAAATATATATATAATATATTCCCAACGGCCTAGAAACCTACATTGCAAGTTGTTTCAAGGGCCCAGTGTTGTTTGGCATTAGTTTCTAGGATAGTAACAGTCGAGTTTGCAATTTTTTTTGCCAAATTTTCTTTGAAATGATTGATTTTTTATTTTTTTTTGGTTTATTACTTTATATTGTAATAAAATGATTCTTATTTTTTATTCTCTTCTTATTTTATTATGGATTTTCATCATGATGTTATGTGTAGGACAATCAATATTAATGTAATGGGAAAGAACAAGAGAGGAACAAATGAACAATGAGAGGAAACAAAGATAAGACAAAGGGAGTGTATGAAGAGGTTGCATGGAGGTACATCATCTAATGAGCCTAATGAAAATGATGAGCATGCAACATTCCAAATTGACATGATAAATTTACCTAATGCACCAAATCAAAATGATCAACATGCACCAATTCAAATTCATGTCACGGATGAACCTAACGAATGAAATGAACATACTCCATATAAAATCAATGTGATGAATTCATCTAATGAATTTCAAGAAGGTACACCACTTCAATTTGATGAGATTAATGCACATGATGTACCTAATGAAAACCAAGAGAATGCACATATCTTAGCACCTCTTAGAATAATTTAGAAAAAACCAAAGCTCCTAATTGACATTGATAAAAATATTGTGAGGAAAATGCATGATAAAATTTCCAAAAGAACTTGTAGAAGATTAGTTAAAAGAGCTTGAAATAACTATTTTGAAAATTTAAACCAAAGTGGAAGATGCCAATTAGTTGTTGAAATGATTAAAAATCTAAAATTTAGAGAGATAATGAGAATTTTCGGTTTAAGAACAACCAAATTTAGTAATGAAAGAAATATTGTGAGAAATATATTTGATGCATACCAAGCCATTGGTATGAAATCACATAAAAAAGATTCTAATGCTACTCGACGTGTCCTCACATCAACCATAATGGGAAAGGAAATGAACAAATATCATTTAATAAGCAAAACAAGCAAGTCATCAAGGATAAGTAGAACAATATTACACAATGCCTTAGAGAGGAAAGATAAAATTGTGGATCCTAATAATAAGTCTCTTTGGGAATTCATGGGTAGACTCCCACACAAGGACAAGGTTGTTTTTGATGCACTAAGAATGTTAATTGATAAATTTTGGCATGAAAACACAAGGGTTTCACCCAACCAAAGAGATATTATTAGAAGAAAAATTGGAATTATAAATCGTAAGCCACATCCAAAACACTATTTATACATGACTCAAACATAATTTTATGAAAGGTTTCTTCAAAGCTTTCCCCAGACTAAAATTTGCCAAATATTTTTTGAGATGAAAAAACCATTTTATGTTGAGATTAATCATGCATGTACTATGCGTTGTTGTAGGGTCCATGTTGAATTTTCCATACATTATGATATTTATTGTTATATATGTTTTACTTTGCACACTAACGATGTTTTGCAAGAATGTGATCTACAAGCACCTCCTAAGTCACCTAAAAAATTTATTTCAAGTGTGCTATGTAGATGAGATAATGGGTGCAGTTATTATAAGATGATGTGTTTGAAAGGTACTTTTTCTACATGTGGTGGTTTGCAATAGTTGCATAGATTCCTACATCTAGATACTGTGTAAGGTAAATATGGGCCTCTAATTCAGCCTCACACTTCAACATAGTCATTATTCACCAGCTACAACCAAGAATGAATATGAGATTATTCATCTCACCTGTTTGGATGATTCAACTTGTTGCCTCCTATCCAAGTAGGGTTCATAATTGCTCTCAGAATCAAGAGTCCTGCGACCATAGACTAACACTAGAATGGAGGATTTAATTGAAAGAAAATGCAATTTTAATCTATAATGAATATGCAATTAATCTAGAAATGATGAAGTTAATCTAAGAACAATGAAAGCAAACTAGATTAAGAAAATTAAGTGCATCATTAAGATAAACATGATATATTAATCTAAGATGAATATTAAACTAAGAATGAAAGATTTGAATGCAAAATGAGTTCTGGAGACAATGAGACAGCACTTCATTGCTCAAGAATTGTGGATCCTTTGAATGAGGAATGAGGGTTCTTTTATAGAAATCCTAGGTTCAATTGATGGTCGAGATTGAATCAGATGAATGGTAAAGATTGAATGAGAGTTCAGTTCAGAATAGAAACTTTCCTGCAGAGAGGCAGTTAGCTTTTTGTTTTTGTCTATGTGGAGTTTTAATTGTTTTATTTCCCTTTTGAATTCTTATTTAACTCAAAGTTTCCTTTTCTGAACTACAAAGAAGATTTTGTGGAGAATATTTAATTTAATAAATACAATATTGCCTCAAACAAATTTTCTCAATTATTTGAATAATTAAATTCAATTATTAAGATGAGGATATTTATTTAAAAAACCAAATATTTATTTAATTCCTTTTTCATGTGTTTTAGCTAAAGAGGGTGGATTTAATTTAATTAAAGTGCTAGGACTTTATAATTAAATTTACTGATCATAAGGTTTATTTAGCCAATTATAGTTGATATTTAGGAATCAAATATGATGTATGATTGATGCAGATTTAAGATTTTCTCCATTTGACACTAAGTCAAGTAAAGTCAAATAGAAGACAAAATTGCCTAGTACAATAGGACTTTGATGATTTAGAAATTAATAGAACAAGACTAAATGCAACAAAATTGGTTAAGATAGAAAAATGCCAATTTTGGGGTATTACATTTTGCCCATCTTTGAATTGATGTGTGAGAAGTGCATTGATTCAAAGAATAGTCTGAATGTGACAATTGATGAGGTTTTTAGGATTATCTCTAGAACGAAGCTTAACCCTCAGAAGTCGAGGTTAGATTACCAAGACACCGATCAAATTGAGTTGCAGAACCATTTCCAGAATGAAGCTTGATTCTCCGAAGTCTAGGTTAGATTACGAAGACATTGGTCAAATTACTACTTTTAGTAAAATTGTCCCCAAAACGAGGCTTAATCTTTAGGAGTCAGGGTTAGATTTCCCCAATACCCATTGATTAAATGATAATTGATGTAGATTTAGAGAACCATCTCTAGAATGAAGCTTGATTCCCAGGGATCTGAGTTAGATTGCATAGATACCTAAACAAATTCTAAGACTCATCTCCAGAATGAAGCTTGACTTCCAGGAATCAGGGTTAGACTGCTCCAATACCTAAATAGATTTCAAGAGTCATCTCCAGAATGAAGCTTGACTTTTAGGAATTAGGGTTAGATTTCCCCAATACCTAAAGGGATTTCAAGAGTCATCTCTAGAATGAAGCTTGACTTTCAAGAATCAGGGTTAGATTGCCCCAATACCTAAAGGGATTTTAAGAGTCATCTCCAAAATGAAGCTTTACTTTTAGGGATCTAAGTTAGGTTGCTCGGATACCTAATAGTATGATGACAACATGCAAGGTACAAAGATGGCCCGAAAGATTGTGGAACATCCAATTTTGACCTTGAGGTATGAAAAAATGAACATGCCCCAAGTGATGAGGACTTTGATTTAGATCAGATTGATTCAAGAATTTATTCGAGATTCAATGATGCAATCATCCTACCCCCTCGGGAGTGAAATGGAAAGATGACATGTCATGAAAGTGATTGACATCAATAGGTTGCCGATATAGATATGATTGAAGGTCTTAGAAGAACACATAATAGATTATGGAAGAATCGAGAAGATTTGGAAGTGATCTAGAGTGATTTGGAGGTCTTGTTGACCAAGTTTGACCATGGTTGACTAAGGTTGACTAGAGTTAAATTTTGTTGAAAAAGATGAAGAAGTTGAGAAAATGATGATGAGATGTGATTCTGTCAAGAATACAACATCAGAAGGTCGACTGCACAAGCGTCCAATCACGTTGGTCCTAGAAATTTTAAAATGCAATTTTGAGTTATTTAGGAGTGTTAGATTTCAATTTCGATCCCAAAAATGGATTCAGAGTGGTTGATTTAGCCTAGGGTGAATGTTTCATGCAAAACGGAGCACTTTTGTAGTGGTGATGAAACCGTGACGTCGAATGAAAACCACCTCGTACAAATCTAGGAGAATACAACGAAGAGAGCATGAAAATGAGTATTGAAACTCTGTTGCAATGCAAGTCTAGAATGAAAATGCAAGCCTAAGCTAGATGCAATCCCTAAGACTTGGTTGTTGGACCCATTAGATAGTTATCATCATAGAGTGTTTTGCTATTAGACGGTCGTGAGATGTCATACAACTCTCACTGATATGACAATCATGATCTAATATGAATATGACATTAGTCTTAGATTTGTCGAAATGAGGTGTAAGCATTAAGGCACAAGAAGCCAGAATGACCTGAACACCTATTCCTTTTGATTTAGCAAGTTAACATAAGCATCAAAGCACAGTTGCTAGGATGACTCGAATGTTGTTTGCATACAAACACACCAAACACGTGAGAGTGCCTTCTTTTTGCCAAATGATTAATAAGTACAATAAGATAGCTCATAGTGACCCTTACGTTCACTTAGCAGGACGAGCATTTGAAGTTTCACTTGTAGCAAAAAGAAGTCACTCAAAAAGACAAGGAAAAGAACCAACCTCACCAAAGTTTCCATATAAAAGGAGTCGAGGTACACATGGCCATCTAACATGAGATAGAGGCTCTCACAATGGACACCCATTTTATGTGGATCCATTGGATCATTGGAACTAAACCAACAAATAGAAAGCAAAGAAAAAGATCATGCCCCTAGTCTTTGCACCTCTCAGTCAAGATAGACATCTTGGAGTTTCTCGGGGAGGAATGACAAAGCAAAAAAAAGACGAGCGCACAAAAGAAAAGCTCAACATGCTTCAAAGAGTTTACAAATTTAGTTTTTAGTTTAGTAGATTAGTGTTAGATTAGGAATATACAATGTTTGTGAGGAGTCTCATCAGGATGACAATAGTAGATAGATGGAATAGGAAGCACTAGTGACTGACATCAGAGAGAATCTCAAGAAGAGATCGTAGTGCTAACTAAGTATCACTAGGTAGACGCAGTGAGAACCACTAGTGACTGATACGAGGAAGATTCTCAAGGAGAAAGATCTTAGCAATAGATAAACATCAGTAGGAAGATGTAGTGAGAATCACTAGTGATTGATGTGAGGAAGATCCTATAGCTAAGCATCAGTAGGCAGACATAGTGAGAACCACTGGTGACTGATGCGAGGAAGATCCATAGCTAAGCATCAGTAGGCAAACACAATGAGAACCACTGGTGAATGATGCAAGGAAAATCCTATAGCTAAGAATCAGTAGGCAGACATAGTGAGAACCACTGGTGATTGACGCAAGAGAGATCTTCCGAAAAGATAGGGCAATGCCCCCCTAGACCAGGAAGGTTTCCCCTAGAGTATGACCAGTTTTAATCCATGTAAAGTGGAGCATAATCTTGAAGATAACTGAGAGCAAGTACATGAGCTAGTAAACTAAAGTAGTGAAAGCAGGAAAGCAACTGTACAGGGCCAAGCAATGTTGCAATAGGTATAGCACTGCGGAACAAGGGGTGCCTATTTACCAATTTTTCACCGTCTTGGCACGATTTTATTGATTTTGATACCATGACGCCTGTTTACCAAGTTTTCATTAATGAGACATTTTCTTGTTTTTCAATTTTTTTTGTATTTTTATCTTTTTGATTTTTTTGTATTTTTTGAATTTTCAATTTTTTTTAATTTTTTAATTTTTTAATTTGTTTGTATTATCAAGGTGCCTATTTACTAGGTTTTCACCAAGATAATGGATTTTTTCAGGACATTTTGAAATTTTTAGGATTTTTTCAGAATAAAGTATGTACATAAAGCATTCTGATGATGTCTCAGCTATAGAATCACTTCAGATGCAGAGCGTTGATTAGCTCTTTGAGCTTTTCTCCTTTAGTAGTAGAGAGTTGATAGGTGCTAGACCCAAATGCTACAGTGACAATATACAGACCAAGCCAATCTGGTTCAAACTTTCCCTTTTGGATCCACTATTGTTGATTCTTAGGGTTCTCTCTCAAGATGAGATCACCCACTTGGAAGTCCCTCAGTTTGACTTTCTTAGTGTAGCTCTTGGACATCCATTTCTGATATGCTCAGAGATGATCGAATGCCACTTGCCAACGTTCATCCAGTAGTTCTAACTCTTGTAGTCAAGATATTCTAATGTCTTCATCAGTGATGAGGCCTTTCAAAGAGATTCGCAAAGTAGGAATCTTGACCTTGATCGGTATGGTAGCAGTCAACTTGAGAAATTTTAGTAGCAGAATGAGATGTTGTAGTAGTGATCAGGGGATCCAACCAGTAGTGTCCAACTATCAAGAGATCCATAGTCAAGGAAAGATCACTTGAGTGAGACCCACAAGTATCCATGTGGATGCGTCTTAACTCTTTGTCAGATTTCCCACACTCTAAATGCTTAATGAGAGTATGTTCTAAATTTCTCTAAGTCATGTTATTAGAAATAAGGAGATACCAATATGCACTTTTGGGAAAGGTAAGATAGAGTGAAGAGCGAAAAGTGTGAGAGACAAAGGTGGTGAAATGGAGGGAGGTGTGAGGATTTGGAAGCTTGAATAGAAACTTTTATTTTCCTTTGATATCCAAGTCTTTTAGCTTGGGAATCCACATAGCTTTTGACTTTTTCTTTTTCATTTGAGATGATTTTGATTGGAATTCTTGTAAGATGGATTTTAAGATCCTTTTTTTTTATTATCTTTTTCTCTTTGAAGACCTTGTGGTCTTTTGAATATCAATTTTTTTTTCTTTAGAGAAATCAACATGAATATGTGGTCTTTTTCTGTAGAAGAATCAACATAAAAAATTGTAGAAGAGAAATATCTCAAGAAAAGGCTAAATGAATTGATAGACAATTTCTTACTTGACCTTAATTCTCTAAAGGTTGGTTAAGAAATGCTAAAAGAGTTAGTAGAAAAAGGAAGGAAAATAATTGCTGACTGCATGAACAAAGATAAACTCACCTCCTACCTATCTAAAAAGATTCAGGAAGAAGAATATATGATGGCAGCAGTAAGAAAATGAATAGAACATCCCTCTCAAGATATTAACATGTACAATAATGTCTATCAAGGATAGCTGGATAAAATTGAGAAGGCAAAAAAAGAAATGGCAAAGATAAGAGCTAGATAAACTCAACTAAGACATGCACTAGCACCCTCTCTAGATATATTAAATCAAAATATCAAGAAGATAGAATCCACAATAGTAAAATATGATCAAGATCCTTGCACAAATCTAGAAAAGATGGAGAAGCTCACTTATGCATTATGTGCCCATCTTCAAATAGTGGATGCATTCAAGGTTTTCTGGCAACAAGAAATCAAGAACCTTCAGATTGCATATCTGGATGTACTTTCTAGGTAAGTACATAAAGTTTTCCTTTTTGAGCACCTTTGTCATTAATGTCAAAGGGGGAGTAGTGTATATGATATAAAGGAGATAGTAAAGGAGATAGTAGTGTATAGAGAAGAAGAAGATGATGTACAGTTTGTTAGCAAGTTTTGTGTATAAGTTAAAGTTTAGTAACTTTGCCATATTCCTTTGTTGCCATTAATGACAAAGGGGGAGATTGTTGGAAATTTGACTTTAATGACTAAGTTTTATGTTTTCATTATGACAACAAAGTCATATGAAGTTTTGGAGTTAGCGCACTAAATTAGAAGATTAGAATTCAACTAAGTATAGAAGATAGAGCAGACAGAGAAGCAGCTGATGATCAGAGTATCGACACACGTGTGTATGATCAATTTTTGGTATGCACCATTAGATATAAGATTTTGAGTATGTTAGTATACTAATTCTAAGAATGCATGGTGATATATGACAACATGAAGAAGTTACATCAAGTCTAAGTGACATAGTCAGTAAGTGGCAGCACAGAACAGACCATGGAGCTGACAGATAGTATTTTGATTAGCGTATATATATTTGTTTTGTAAAGGCTATGAGCCTATTTTAATAATATTATAAACATGTTAATATCATTGTATGTAAACATGTTTGAGCTAATTAACTTGGAAGCCTTGTATGTGTTAAATTATAGGCTGACCTAGTAGTTCATTTTGGTTGCGTCTATTCAACATGTATATATGTGACATGCACTTTTGTATTTGAGCATGTATGGCATATAGAGAAGAGAAGAAGTATGAGAAGTATGTATTAGAGAAATAAAAATGATATAGAGCTTTACAATAAGTTAAAGCATCAACGCACAAAAGGAACTAATCAGACAACAGTGTCAAAGAAGTAGTTCACCTTGCAAATATAGTGTGTATCTAATAATAAAGAGGTTGTAGCCTTCTTCATTGAGCAATGAGCTCTGGCAATGAGCCATCCACCCCTAACAGGGTTTGTTACTTATAGACTCTTAACTGAGTCATTGTACTTAGCATTGTAATGTTTGCTCCTAATAGGGCAAAGGAACACCAACAAGTTCATAATATAAAAGTACAATTATTCATGGGTACTAATTCCCACCAGGGTTTTCATCTAGCCAAGGTTTCCCCATAAACATATCTTGTGTTATGTGTTATGGTTGAATACTTCATTTTCTTTACTATTCATTTTAGTATTTAATTAATTGAGTTAAGTTTCAAGAATCAAAAATTAATTATAGAACATTGATTTAGCCCCCCCTCTCAGTGTTCCCATTCCTAACAGTTTATCCTTCATAGCTCTAGAGCTTCTTCAAGGAGTCTATTTCTCTCCTTTTGTTTTGTCACTTCTCTTGCCAAATTGACATTTTTTACCATGGCAGATTCTCCCATTGATGTACTTCCACCTTCTGACATGCACTACATCTTATCCCAAATATTTTGGTAGCTTTGATACCAATTTGATAGGGAGGTCTCTTAAAATTAGTCCTAGATGAGCTCAATGGTGGATTAAACTCTCTGAGACCATTTTGCTTCTTTTTCCCTCATTGTGTAAAGTCAAACCTAGTCTTTGAAAAACTATAATGTTAAGGTGGCAACTTGACAAAGAAAACCAAGACTCACCAAGCCTAAAAAAGACCTTTCATGACTCTAACCAACCTTCCTAGGACTTGATAGACTTTACTCAATCACTTGGGACTCTTCATAGTCCTTATTAGATAGTGGCTTGGCTAAGATCACTACAAGATAATTTTTTTAGACTAGGGTAGCCTAAATACCCTAGGCACTCCTGCACCAGTCCCATTAGTGAATAGATTGCTAAATCGAGGCATACAGTGAACATGTTCAATAGATTGGTGAGTGAAAGGCAATTGAGATCTTGTAGTCAGATCATTGAGTTGAGGTAGTCACACTGAGTGAAGGGAAATATGTCATTGATTAGGATGAACCCTAGAAGAGTAAAGAATATGTTTGAAGACCTTTGAGATGAAATGAGGAGCAAGATCCAAAGTGAATTCATTCATTTGTGGAGGAATCTAGAATGGAAAAGTGAATGTGAGAAGGCCACTGAAGAGATGAAGATTTTGAGTTGGCACTTACTCATTAAGAAGTGGATTTTTTGGCCTATAAGAAGAATTATTTAGAGGAGTAAAATGAAAGATAGGGTTTTTGTAGTGAAGGAGGTAAATATTGATGAGGTAAGCAAGATTACATGACATAATAATTTGACCAAAATAACCCTAAACAAAATAATCCAGCCATAATAACCTAAGGAAAAAATAACCTAGAGTCATAATAATACAATCCAAAATAACCCGTAGTCAAAATAACCTATGGACAAAATAACCGCATAAGATTATAGAGAAAGGAAAACAAAATTTATAAATTACAAGTATATGTCTAAAAAAATTTATTCAAAATTTCAATTAAAGTCTCAAATTATGAGCAATGCCTCTTATATAATCTAAAATATTATTATTGTCATAACCTTCAACTAGTATTTTTAGTCTTTCTTTGAGTTCACTATATTTTTTCCTGCTTGGTTGTGTAGTGTGTCCAGCCATATATTTCTCTATTTTATTCTCTTGGAGACCCTATTCTTTTTTCACTGCTTTGATGAATTTCTAGATTGAGCTACGCAATGATTGAAGGAATTCACTAAATCCTCTATTCCATCCCTCAATAGAATTATTGGTTTTGGAAAGATCATCTTGAAAAGTTGAATAACAGTTCCACATTGTGATTGGAAACTTGGGTGACCATCTATTGCCTCTTCTAGTTAGTCTCCAATCCATGTGTCTTCAAAATAATAAATTATGGGTTGCAAAGTCTCCTCATGTTATATATAATAAGGAGATTGTAGAAGTGTTTCGAATGAATTGATTACATATATTTGAGGCACAAAATATATTGCAACAAGTTTTTTGATCTCAAATGAAAATAATTCATCGACACTGTAATGTGTTTGTAAACCTTCTTCTTGAACTTTCCTCCACAAGCATTGAGAGAAATGGAAAAAGCATGCCTAAATAGTGACATTTGGAAAAATTTCAGAAATAGCTCCCTTGAAACCTAATTCAAAATCAATATGTATATTTTTTGGGTTTAGATCAGGTTGCAATTGTTTTAATTTTACAAGAACTTGTGTATAAGTGGATCTTGTTTTGTTGTCATAAGAATATAGATGAGTGAAAATATTGCATCATTTTTCAAGCCATGAATTGTGTACAACTGCTGAAAAATACTTGGCACTATTTTAAATGTACCATCACTAAACCAATTTTTAGATTCTTTTAGTAATTGCAAATTTTGTGTGGTGGTGAATATTAAAAAATGATTCTTATCATTACTATCATGGAAAAGAAACTTTTCCCCTCTATTGGTAATTTATATTCAATTGGTAAACTAAGATCTCTCGATGTCTGAGGATTTGATGGTGGTGCTTCAAATCTTATTCTTTTCCTTCGAATCATTTTAGATAATGCATTGGTTGATGATATTGCTCCTTCTATTGGTAATGAAATATTAGAACATGTAGTAGAAATGATATTTCTTGTAGAGTCTTAAGGTCAAGTACACCATGTCTTTCATTTCATTCAACTTCTGTTTAACAGTGATCATCTCAATTTTTAGAGCATGATTATGTCATGTACTACTAATCACATCACTAGATTATGTTTGTGTTGTAGTATAGGACCAACTTGAATATTTATTTGTAAAATATTCCACACAACACACGATCATTTTATTGACACTTTCTTGATGAAGCAAAAAAGTGTAACCATTTAAAACGAGTAATTTCTTATTTTTTTGACTTCTTAAAGATTGAAGAGGAATTGTATATATTAAAAATTATGAAGAATTTCTTGATTCCCTAAAATTATATTTATTTTTGTATACTTTTATAAAAACTGTGCTAGGAAAATTTAATATAATGTTTAAAAAATTATATTAAAAAATATATTTTTTAATGAATTTTGATTTCTCTTTTTCTTATCACCCTACACACTCTTAATTATTCTCCCCGTCTTCCTTCCTCTACTTCTCATAATTCTACCACTTTATATATCCTCTTAAAGCCTCTTCATAATGCCTTTTGACTTATATCTTTTCATAATAACTCTTATTTAGTTTATTCCTTTGAATTTGTCTTTATTTCTATAATTATCTACCATTTTATAATTTATTTAAGCATATTAAATATGTTTTAAGGCTTTTTTAGGGGTATATAATGGATATATGGTCTAAAAATGACCTAAATATCCTCTATGGTGCCTCACAATCCCTTTTTTAGCATACAAACTTGATCTAAAATGGCCATAGGTTATTTTGACTATGGGTTATTTTGACCCTGGGTTATTGTGACCCTGGGTTATTGTGCCCCTAGGTTATTATGGCAGGGTTATTGTGTCCTGGATTATTTTGGTTGGGTTATTATGTCTAATTATCGGTAAGCACAGCTATGAATTTTTTGACATCAAATGTATGAAAGAAATCTCAGAGGATAAGGTAGATGTGGTTATGAGGATTTTCCTAATAGTTGATTGAATTTGATGGACACATTGAGCAAGTTAAGGAGTGCCATTTTGTTAAGGTTGATAATAAGGTTGATGATACAATTGTTGAGGTTGAGAGTAAGCTTTCTCTGGTTAAATCTAGTGAACCAATTGGACTAATTAAAGATTGTATGGTTGTTGAGGTTACTAGTGAGGGTATCAACATTGATGATATTGTTGATGATCAGTTTGGGAATGTTTGGAATAGGTTTTTCATTTGTGGTTATGTTCAATTTCCTAATAAGTCTCAAATTAAGAGGATTCAATTAGATGTAGACATTTTGCAGGGATCACCTAGAGGATGTAAGAGAAAATACCAATATTTCTTGGTTGATGTATGTACTAATCAAGTTGATTGTGTGAAAGAGGATGTTATTGCATGTTTTCTAGTGTAGGTATGGAAAGGGGATTAGTATTTCCTTGGAAGAGATAAGTATTGGAGCATGAAGATGGATATACAAAAAGTAAAGATGAAGACTGAATTAAAGGTTGAGGTGATGATGATTAAAAAAGAATTATGGATGAAGGATAAGGGTGGTGGAGTGAATAAAGTTGATGACATCATTGTTACTGATGGACTAATAGTAGAGAGTGATCATATGTGTAATAAGAATGAGGATAATGATGAATAGTAGAAGTTATCAAGAGAGTTTATAAAGAAAAGTATAGATTTTATGCAAATTTATGATAGTAAGTAAGTTGATTTTATCAATGAGTTTTTCATGTAGTTTTTTCTAGTACATGAGATGTGGAGATTAGAATGGAGAGGGTTGATAGATTTTTGTAGGTTCATATTCTTAAATACAAGGATTGGGAAGCTGAAGGTCAAATTGAAGCTTAATAATGACATGTCTTGGTTTTGTAGAATGTTTAAAGTGAGAGTATCACTTTTCATTAACTCTAGGTGCTTAATGTAGGAGCATCTTGGGTTTCTTGGTAGTCTTGCATCAACCAAAAATATTTCCTTTTAGTTTGTTTCTATTAGTCAGTTTCAGTGTTTTGTGTGGCATTCTATTCAGTTGGCACTTTGGCTCATGCGAACCTTACAGTGTGCACTAGACAGATCACGTGGAATATTTATTTGGGTTCACATCTTGATCTATTATGTCTTGGTGGAGCTTTTTTGAGTTCTTCGATCAGACCTATCTCTTCTTTATGCTAATGGCCAAATCCAAGTTTTCTGATCTTGTAAAGATTTCCTTTGGATTATGGATTTGATTGGCATATTGTTTGATGATCTTATTTCTCATGGTTGACCTCCTTGTGTGATCTCACTTTATTCCATATCAATTTGGAGGTATCCTTCTAGATTTGGGTCCTATCCTATTTTTCATACATTATGTTCTTTCTACCTTGGAGAATGCAATCATTTTGACCGACTTGTGGCTTGTGAACATGTACATATTATGAAATTTGCTCTGTAGTTAAGCAGTTTATGAGAGAGTAGCTCTCAATAGTTGGTCTCTTAGAGGTTAGCATCTAGGGTGGATCTGGATTGTGTTTGTAGTTAGACATGTGCTCCTCAATTGTAAGTTGGCATGCAGATAGATAATTTGATGTAATACTTGAACATGAGATAATGCAAAGGCCTGAATGAGCATGTTTTATGCTCATTGTTGTTGTAGCAATTGATTGTTTCCTTTGTATGACTTGGGATGCATGGATTGAACTGATCTCTTTGAGATCCCTCTTTCTATGACTACATCATAATAAATAAAGATAAAAGTTATGAATACTATGAGATCATGAATAGGCATGCTATTTTGATTTGGGTTTAAGTGGTAGGGTCCCACCCAGGGTAAATAAATATAAAGAAATAGTTAAAAAAATAATGCCATATAAATAAAGTCCACATAATAGCTAGTATTTTCCTTGTAATTTGATTTTCTCAAAATAATTGGGTATTTATAAAAATTGAAATGATTCCTAAGAAGAGCACATTTATAGACCTTGATTATTTTCTACTACAAACAAGAATTATAATAATGACCATTCTATTAGTTATTGATAACCAAGTAATTTTTTGGTAGAATACTTTTGTAAACTAATTATATGTTATTGGAAATACAAATAGTAATATATTTAAACTTTTCCCTAGAATTATGTTAGTTAGTGGTTCACAATTTTTTTTTCTGATCCATAGTGTGCTTGAATGTAGTTAAGTAGTTCTTGGGGAAGTAACTATTAATAGTTATCCTTTTAGAGGTGAGAATCCAAGATGGATTTGGATTTGTGTTTGTTGTCATGCAGGCATGCCTTAATTGTAAGTTGGAATGGCTGGATGATTTGATGTAATCCTTGAACCTGAGAAAAAGCAAAGGCATGAATGGGCATGTTTTATGTTCATTATTGTTGTAGAAATTGATTTTTTCTGTTGTGTGGCTTGGGCTACATGAATTGAACTAATCTCTTTGAGGTCCCTCTGCCTGTGATTGCATCATAATAAATAAAGATAAAAGTTATGAAAGCTATGAGATCATGAAGAGGGATGCTATTTTTATTTGGGTTTAAGTGGTAGGCTTCCACCTAGGGTAAATAAAAATAAATAAATAGTTAAAAAAATCAATGCCATATAAAACAAGTCCACATAATAGCTAGTATTTTCCTTGTAATTTGATTTTCTCAAAATAATCAGGTATTTATAAAAAAATGAAAAGATTCCTAAGAAGAGAACATTTATAGACCTTGATTATTTGCTACTACAAACAAGAATTATAATAATGATCAATCTATTAGTTATTAATAACCAAGTGATTTTTTGGTAGAATACTTTTGTAAATTAATTATATGATATTGGAAATACAAATAGTAATATATATAAACTTTTTCCTAGAATTATGTGAGTTAGTGGAGCAATTTTTGTTTGGATCCATAGTGTTCTTGAATGCATTATGTTTCATTCTTATAATAAATTCAAAATAACTTCAATTTCATTTGGAGTATATGTTAGATTTAAAGTTACTTTTGAAGTAGAGGTTAGATGCTATTGGGTTGCATAGTTAGCACACTATAATAATATTTATGTGTCATTAGTCATAAATATTCCTCAAATATTTTTAACTATTTTTTATATAAGTGATGAAGTGTGATCCATAATTGTATAAATTGTAATAAGAAATGTGTGTGTAAAATAATATAATTGAATTTTGATGACAGATGGATGATATAGAGCATGGATCAAAATATACCATGTTGAAGTTTTTATGAACTTAGATTTGATTAGAAAAAAAATCTAAATTTTAAAATGAAACATAATATAATTTAAATAGCTTGTATATTTCTACTAGTGATAATTTACTATCAATAATTATACTTTAAAATATGAAACATGATTTTGATGGATCATTGTTAGATAAAAAGTACCTAAAATGTCAACAGACATATAATTTTTTCTTTTTGGCAAAGAGGTGAAAGCATGTATATGTATTAGTATTAATATAAGGAAAATGTACACAACTGTAGCAAAGTAATAGCTCCAAAGAGCTAGATATAATCTAATCCCTTCCCATTACAAACATGGCTAACATAGCCAGATGTTTACCAAATTGAAACCCATTATAGACATGGCTCTTAACAGATGTCAACAAATGTATAATCAAATCGATTCATGATATAAAAATATATATCTGAACATGATTACATCTATTGAAACATAAATTGTGCACAATCTTTAAAAAATGATTTGTTAAATGAATACTATAATGATTATTTTCATATATTATAATATTTGATTCATTATATTGAATCTTTATTTGAATGTACATTTGAGTCTCATTGAATTATAACATGTGCATACTTGTAGAGGAATATATAGGTTAAACACTAATAAAAATTTAAAAACATATTTATCTAGATTTATAGTTTATATAAAGGTATAAAACTTCAACTTTTTTGTTAAAACATGTCCATATGAAAAAGAAAATAACTCCTTTGCATAAAAGTAAAATGTAAGGACAAAAAACAACAATGACATAAAAGAATTAGATGACATATAAGAATTTTTTGGCTTAATCTCAATTTAATGTTTACAAAGCTTACTCGAATAATTAACATATGAAATTCATTAACCATGTTTATAAACAACATCCAACTTAAAATTAAGAAAAATATTGAAGGTAATTGTGATTTGATTAGGGAGATAGTTAGCACTTAATATTATATGAAAATGGAGTAGAAGAACATTAAGATAATTGATAGGGTAATTCAAGCACATAATAAGTAGCAATGCAATGGACTATCATTTTGTGAGTCATCATTTTGAAGTCAACAATCACCATCTATAGAATCCTCCCATCCATCTTCCATTACATACATCTCCACAATCATGAATTATATAGTTAATGTACACCATATCAAGAATCTGGTTACACGAATGGTGGAATGCACATGTGACATAAAATAGAGTCAATGGATGACATGATCAATGAGATTCATTTTCATTACATATCTAATAAATGTTCAAACATTTTTGGAACCATGATAATACCTAAAACCCTATACATTTTTCACTATAAATACAATTGGCATTCAAACTTCATTAAAGATTTTGCTAGATATTTCATAAAAATATGCCTTATAGGCATGTGTTACCCATTTCTTTGAAAACTAAATTCTATTTCTCTACATAATTATTGTTGGAAATTGCAATTGAAACAATTGTTGTATTGTCATTGATGTCAAAACCTTAACTAGTAAGACTGTTGCTACTTAGGAAAGTACTATATCTATTGTATTGTTGTTAAGGAATGGGGCAAGGTTGGTAACAATAGCACCTAAGGAAAGGTTGAGTTATCTTGATACTACAAAGTGTACTGGACTATGTTACATAATGATGAGACAATGTATTGTTTATCTTAGTAAGATTGAAGACTAAAATGGTAGGCTTAACAAAGAAAAAATGGATAAATCATGTTTAAGATGAGTAATGTTAGTGTCGACCGAGTTAGTGTATGTCGAGCAAAAATCTAGTATCGACCGAACATCAGTAAATTGTCGAGGAAGACAGTGTATGCTGAGGAAATAGTTTTAGTAATGACCAAGCTTTCTACATGAAGACCGAGTGGATGATCATAGTATTGACCGAGCATCATCATTTTTATATTTGAAGAGAATTTAATTTTGGAGCCGACATTGTTGAATTCTTGGATTATGTAAAACGTGTTAACTTTATTTATTGATTGTTTGTAAGAATTTAATGCACTGTAAAATGTTTTATTGTAAATCTTTATGAGATTTGAGATGATTCTAGAAAAGGAGCTGAAGAACATAATGTGGGTAGATTCAATGAATCTGACCTAACCCTAAGATCTACGAATAAGATTGAGCGGCAAAAGATGAGTTAACCTAATTGAGGAAAGTATTAAGGGAACTTGAGCATTGGATATGTAAGGTTGATGCTTGGGTAAAAACGGAATGTTGGAAGATAAGTTTTATTGACTGTATAAGCAGAAAAGGCTGAAGGAGAAGTGTGGTGATTGCTTGAAGAAAAGTTTCGAGAAAATCAGAGATGGAGATGGCAAAGTTTCAAAGTCAGTAAACCAGCATTTGTGTACAGAATTGGATCTGATATTTGCAAAGTGAGTTGTATATTTTTCAGATCAATACTACTACTACTTTCTAACCATTGTTACAGTCAAAATCCTTTTAACCGAGGTTGACCTAACAGTCATGTTAAATCCTTTGAACAAGGTTGCATTCTAATTGAGTATATGTAAGTCTTGTAACAAGGCTCACTTTTAACAGGGTGATTGAAATCCTTTAACCGGGTCACACCTAATAGTGTGTATTGTAACCTTTGATAGGGTTGGCTTTTAATCGAGCTCACTTCCAAAGAGTGAAAATAATAGTAGCATGTTACAAAGTGGTTTTTCCTACATTGGGTTTCCACTATAAATCCTGGTGTTACTACTTCTGTGAATGTTTTGGTTTGAACATTTTTGTGTTTTGCAGGTTGAATTATAGCTAGGTAGTGGACTACAATGTTATATGTTTCTATTATTGAATCGGTGATGACCGAGTTTGTTTTGGTTGTTTGATCTGATTTGAAGTAAAGTGTTTAAGTTTGTCTTATACATCAAGACTTGAGAACAACTAATTCACCCCCCCTCTCTGTTGTTCTAAATCATATTAACAATTATCATAGTAAATAAAGAAAAATTAGAATGTATAATTACTTACTAAATATAACACTAAGAATTTAAAAAATACTTTTTGTAGCTTTGTTTATAAAAACATTTTACCTTGAAAAATATTCAATAAAGATTTTATTGAAGATCTGATTTGAAAATAATAATTTTTTTTTTTGAAAATAAATGTAAATGTATACACATAGACACACATTTACATAAATGTATGTACATATACCTATATACATAAATGCATGCATAGATACATACACACCTACACACATGTACATGTACATGTACATGTACATATACATATACATATATACAAATACATATACATATGTACATGTGTACACACACACACATATATATATATACATACACATACACATACATACATACGCACGCACATACATATACATACATACATACATATAGATATATAGGTACATATATAGTTATATATAGATATGTATAGAATTAAATATACAACATGAGTGAAAATAATACCATTTGAAAGTAAACCAAAAATACACAACATGAGTGGAAATAATACCATCTACAAGTAAACATAAATAAATATATAGGGACCACAAAAGCAACCATCACCATTATACACTATTTAAACAAATAGTATATAATAGATAGTATATATTATTTAAACAGATAGTATATAGTATTTAAAACAAATAATAACCTCCTGATCATTAAAACAAATAATGTACAACATTGTTGGAAATATAGATGCAGTAATTGAGAGGGGGGGGTGAATCAGTTAACCAAAAAAATATTACCACTGATCCCTTAAATATCTTAACAAAATATTTACTGTGCCACTTGGTAAATATATAGAGAAATGCTAAAAAACTTGATCCTTGAAGTGTGTAATAATTAAACTGTTCTTAAGCATTCATCACTGATTAATTTACATGAATAAAGAAAATAACATGAACACAAGAGACACTAGATTTACCGTGAAAACCCAATATGGGAAAAACCACCAATGTAACTAGTTACTATTTTTCACTCTTTTGAAGTGATGCCCGATTAGAAGCCAACCCGGTAAAAGGTTACAAAACACACTGTTAGGTGTGACCTTGTTAGAGGATTTAATCACCCTGCTAGGAGTGGCCTTGTAAGAGGTCTTGAAACAATTCAATAGAGCTGTTACCTTGTTAGAGCATTTACAAAATGGTTGTTAAACCAACTTGGTTAAGAGATTTTGATATCACCGCTACAATTGCTAGAGAGTAACAATGAAATGACTTGCAATTGAATTGCTAAATATAGATCTCTATTCTGTTTCACTAGATCCTTATTGATCAATTAAATCTTTGCTTCTCCTCAAGGATATTTGACCATCCTTCAAAATTTGCACACACCTTTCTTCAAAATGATTTCTGCATGTTGTATATCTTTTATTCACCACTTGACCTTCTATATATATATGCCATTTATATTGTCAAGTCGGCACTAATAATTATTATAACAGTCAGCTGGGATAAACAAACTATAATAACAAAATTCTTTGAAAGGGCCGACCTTGCTCGGTAAACATTAATCCTAAAAAGATTTCCTTCAGTGACCGAGAGAACTTGGTAACCACAGTGAATTCTGCAACATCCTTTGGAGACCGAGAGAGCTCGGTAACCACTAATTTTCCTTCGATAACTGAGGAGGCTCGGTTAACACTGTTACCCTATCATGTTTCCTTTAGACACCCGAGAGAACTCGGTAGATACTAAAAACTGCCTAGCTGACCGACTGAGCTTGGTAGATACTGAGAACCGCTTAGCTGACCGACTGAACTCGGTAGATACTGAGAGCAATAATTGATATGACATTTGTGTGACATCAAAGACAACACATAGCTAATCCAACAATGTCCTTCAGATAATTGTATCCAACAATCTCCCTCTTTGGCATTGATGGCAACACAACATGTCATAGCACAATGAAATTTCATAGAGAAACCAAGAGTAAGAAACATATCCTTAGCTTCATTCTGATTCCCATCATCTTCAAACTTCTTTCTCTGACTGAGAACTCTCCCTCTTAACTTCTCAAATTATTCTTCTTAGAAATTTCTTGAAATGACAGCAAACTCTCCCTCTTTGACAACACATGCCAAAGACAACTTACACAGTTTCAATAAATATCAATGTACCTTATGTACTGATTCATATGCAATGTTTCCCTGACTATGCTGCATCAACTGATTGATCTTCAACATGTTCTAGTTGATGCATCACTAAAACTTTATTTAGTGAACCTTGGACAGGGGAGTGACCCCTAACTTGCCTCTTAGATACAAGAATGCATCCTTAGGTAGTGGCTTGGTGAAGATATCTGCAATTTGTTCTTTTGTATGAATATATTCCAATCTGATTTCCTTGTCCTGCACCAATTCTCTGACAAAGTGATATTTAATTGTAATATGCTTGGTTTTGGAATGCATTACTGGATTCTTTGAAATATTTATTGCACTTGTATTATCACAAAACATAACAACTGGTTCTTTGATCTCAACCTTCATGCCTTCCAAAAGTTGTTTAAACCATATAATATTAGAGTAGTTTGCTGTTGCAGCAACATATTCTACTTCTGCTGTGGATTGGGATGTGCAGTTTTGCTTTTTACTAGTCCAAGATACTAACCTCTTGCCAAGAAAGAATGCTCCACCACTTGTACTCTTTCTTTCATCAATGTTTCCTACCCAATCAGCATCAGTAAACACTTTTAAATCCAGATTGCCTCCAAATTCATACCACAAGCCATAATCTTCAGTTCCCCTTAAATACCTCAAGATTCTTTTGATTGCCATCATGTGATTTTCTCTGGGTTTAGCCAAGAATCTTGCCACTATTCCAACTGCTAAGGCAATATCAGGGCTTGTGTGTACTACATACTATAATTTTCCAATTATTGATCTGTATAAGGTTTGATCTACTTCTTTTGAATCATCATCTTTGGTAAGCTTCAATCCAGTACACATGGGTGTACAAACTAGTTTTGAATCTTCCATACCAAATTTCTTAAGTATTTCCCTGATATATTTAGACTGAGTAATGTAGATACCTTTTTTGTTCTACTGAATCTAAAGTCCAACAAAGAATTTTATCTGACCAAACATAGACATTTCAAATTCTTTGTTCATAAGCTCTGAAAATTCTTTGCACTAATCATCATTTCCTGTAAACACAGTATCATCCACAAATATTTCTGCCAAAACAATTTTGTTATCTGATCCTTCTTTGATGTATAAATTGTTGTTGTCATTAACCCTTTTGAAATCAATCTAAGTAAGATAGTTATGTAATCTTTCATACCATGCTCTAGGAGCTTGTTTCAGACCATACAATGCTTTGTGTAATTTGCAGACCATATCCCTTTTGTCTGGATCAATAAAACCTTCAGGTTGCTCAATGTAGACTTCTTCCTCAAGAATACCATTGAGAAAAGCAGATTTGATATCCATCTGATATACCTTAAATCCTTTATGTGCTGCATATGCAAGTAAAGTCCTCACACCTTCTAATCTTACAACAGGAGCAAAAGTTTCTCCATAATCTATTCCTTCTTCTTGAGAATATCCTTTACATACCAATCTTGCTTTGTTTCTTGATACTTGACCATCTTCATTCAACTTATTTTTGAATGCCCATTTTGTCCCAATTACATTTTTATCTTTAGGCCTAGATACAAGAGTCCATGTCTTATTTTTCTCTATTTGCTCTATTTCTTCATTCATAGCCTCAATCCAACTTTCATTTTCTAATGCATCTTTGACATTTTTAGGTTCAAAATCAGCAAATAAACATGTACCTTTTAGTTTACTTTTTGTCATAGTACCATCTGATTTATTTCTAATAATCTAATCTAGTTTATGATGCTTTTTGATGTACTTGGCTAATACAGGTTCCTTGCTTCTTGAATGAGTTACATTTTCATCTTCTTCATCTTCAGGTTCAGATTGCTCGGGCTCGGTAGATACTTGCTCGGTAGCTTCAGACTGAGACTCGGTACTTTGTGACTCAGTCTGAACTTCTTCTTGTGACTCGGTTACTATACTAGGCTTGATAGATGTAGTCTCCTTACATGTGTCTGATAATGTATTAGGTTCGATGTAAACAAATTTTCTATAGTCCTCTGGTTCCTTTTTGCTTTCTTCTTCAATCTTTTATGCAAACTCATCAATTCTCCCATGTGCACTTTCTATGATTTTGTGAGTAGACAAATTTAGACATCTATATGCCTTACTTTTGCAAGAATATCCCAAAAATATTCCTTCATCACTTTTTACATCAAATTTTCCTTTTCTAGATTCTTTTAAGATGTAACATTTACTACCAAATACTTTTAGGTAACTTACATTTGGTTTGTAGCCATACCATAGCTCATATGGAGTCTTGAATGTGTCTTTTCTCAGTTGTACTCGGTTCAAGGTATGAACTGTAGTGTTGATAGCTTCCTTCCAGTATTTCATAGCAATGTTCTTTTCAATCATTAGAGTCCTTGCACAGTCCATGATAGATCTGTTCCTTCTTTCGGCTATTCCATTCTGCTCAGGAGTTCTCGGGGCTGATACCTATCTTTTGATTCCTCTTTCAATGCAAAAATTATTGAATTCATGGGAGATGAATTCACCACCTCTGTCTGATCTCAAGCATTTTAATCTTTTTCCTATTTCCTTTTCTACTCTTGCTAAATACCATTTGAACTTCTCAAATGCTTCAGACTTTTCTCTTAAATACATAACAGTCATCATTCTAGAATAATCATCAACAAAGAGAATAAAGAATTTTTCTCCAGTATAGCTCTCAATTCCAATAGGTCCACATAAATTAGTATGCACAATTTCCAAAATATTTTCAGATTGATAGTTTTTACTTTTGAAACTAGACTTTCCCATTTTACCAATTTGACAATTCTTGCATAGACCAACATTAGGTTTCTTGAAAGTAGGAATACCTCTTACTTTCTTGAATTTGCTTATTTTCATCATGTTGTCAAAATTTACATGACATAACCTTTTGTGCCATAACCAACTTTCTTCAATTTGAGTAATAAAACATGAGTAATCACCAAGATCAAGATAAAATAGGTTACCTTTGGTTTGTTTGCCTGATCCTATCAATTTTCCTTTGTCATCCAACAGTCTTTCTTTGCCATTCATGAATTCAACCTTGAATCCAATGTTGATTAGCTGTGCTACACTTAGAAGATTATGCTTTAGTCCTTCGACCCAATATGCATTATCAAATATAAGTTCTTTGGTTAATGAAATTCATCCCTTTCCTTTTATACTACAGGGTTCATTGTTTCCAAACCTTACATTGCCACCATCAAAGTTTTCAAAGTGTTCAAACTTTGTCCTGTCACCAGTCATATGATGTGAACATCCACTATCTATAATCCATGTATCATTCTTTCTTATATGAGAGATAAGTGCCATCTCATCTTCATCATTATCAGATTCATCTTTTACAGCAATGAAAACAATTTCTTCTTCACTATCATCTGAATCTTTAGCTAAAAAACATGTTTTCTTACCTTTATCCTTGAATGATTTGAAATTTTTCTTGCCATTGTACTTGTAATTTTTCTTCTCATCTTTGCTTTTCTTGTTTGGACACCTAGCTACAATATGACCAATTTCTTCACATGAAAAATAGATTAAGGGAGTTTTACCTTTGTACTTTCCTCTACCTCTTGAATACTTCTTTGCAAGTAATGCTTCAATAACTTCAAGATTGCTATCATAACTTTCCTCTGATTCTTCTTCACTTTCTGATTGGATTTTCTTCCCTTTCTTGAGTGAAAGTTTGGCCTCAAAAGTTGATTCAATATTTTTAGAAGTTGGAACATAGTTTTCATAGTTATCCAGTTCAAAGGCTATCAATCTTCCAACTAAGGCATCCAAAGTTATATTGTGATTTTCTTCACATCTTCTTTCTTGAATAGAAGAAACTCTTATTGCATAAATAGGGAGTAATGTTCTAAGAACCTTACTTATAACCATTTCATCATCAATTTTTCCTCCAGAAGCTCTGATTGCACTAACACTTGTCTTGATCCTTTCAACATATTTTGCAATGTTTTCTTCTTCTCTCATTTTCATTTGATCAAACTATCCTCTTAGGCTCTCTGCTTTGGCTCTCTTCACATTGTCATCACCGCCATAGATTTTCTTCAGTTTGTTCCACATTTCATGAGCAGTTGTGTAGTCTTTGATTTCATCAAATTCTTCATAGCTAAGAGCTGATGCAATGTCTATCATCATAGTGTTATGGTTCTTCTTTTCTGCAATGTCTTTAATAGTTAATGTGCCAGTAGGAATTGTATATTCTTGATCAATATATTTGCATCTTGAATCACAAATGGAAGCCAGATGTAGTCTCATTAGACCTTGCCATGCTAAAAAGTTATTTCTGTTAAGCCTTGGAATTTCTCTTTTGTAAGACATCCCGATCTTTAGCTTAGGTCCTTGAAACCCTTCCTGCAAGCACCAAAAGCTCTGATACCAATTGTTGGAAATATAGATGTAGTAACTGAGAGGGGCGGTGAATCAGTTAACCACAAAAATATTACCACTGATCCCTTAAATATCTTAACAAAATATTTACTATGCCACTCAGTAAATATACAGAGAAATGCTGAAAAACTTGATCCTTGAAGTGTGTAATAATTAAACTATTCTTAAGCATTCATCACTGATTAATTTACATGAGTAAAGAAAATAACATGAACACAAGAGACATTAGATTTACCGTGGAAACCCAATATGGGAGAAACCACCAATGTAACTAGATACTATTTTTCACTCTTCTGAAGTGATGCCTGGTTAGAAGCCAACTCGGTAAAAGGTTACAAAACACATTGTTAGGTGTGACCTTGTTAGAGGATTTAATCACCTTGCTAGGAGTGGCCTTGTAAGAGGTCTTGAAACAATTCAATAGAACTGTTACGTTGTTAGAAGATTTACAAAATGGTTGTTAAACCAACTCGGTTAAGAGATTTTGATATCACTGCTATAATTGCTAGAGAGTAACAATGAAATGACCTGCAACTGAATTGTTGAATATAGATCTCTGTTCTATTTCACTAGATCCTTACTGATCAATTAAATCTTTGCTGCTCCTCAAGGATATTTGACCATCCTTCAAAATTCGCACACACCTTTCTTCAAAATGATTTCTGCATGTTGTATATCTTTTATTCACCACTTGACCTTCTATATATATATGCCATTTATATTGTCAAGTCAGCACTAATAATTATTATAACAGTCGGCTGGGATAAACAAACTGTAATAACAAAATTCTTTGAAAGGGCCGACCTTGCTCGGTAAACATTAATCCTGAAAAGATTTCCTTAGGTGACCGAGAGAACTCGGTAACCACAATGAATTCTGCAACATCCTTTGGAGACTGAGAGAGCTCGGTAACCACTAATTTTCCTTCGATAACTAAGGAGGCTCGGTTAACACTGTTACCCTATCATGTTTCCTTTAGACACCCGAGAGAACTCGGTAGATACTAAAAACTGCCTAGCTGACCGACTGAGCTCGGTAGATACTGAGAACTGCTTAGCTGATCGACTGAACTCGGTAGATACTAAGAGCGATAATTGATATGACATTTGTGTGACATCAAAGACAACACATAGCTAATCCAACAATGTCCTTTAGACAATTGTATCCAACAATTGAGTGAAAGGAATATCATCTGAAACTAAACTAAAAATATACATCACTAGTGAAAATAATATCATCAGAAAGTAAACAGAAATAAATATATAAGGAAGTGTGAAATCAATCCAAATCAGATGATTAATCAGACTACACCACAAAAGAAACCATCACCATTATATATTATTTAAACAAATACAACTTCACATAACTCATGTTGTGCAAAGGAGTTCAATACACAATCTCTCTCTATTAAGAAGATACATCATGTCTATCCTTTTCATAAATAAAAATCATAATAATATTCTTAGATTGGACTATCAGCTCAGCTTTTACTTTTACTTTTGTAGGCATCACCTTGCTTTCTCTAACAATCTTAAGGAAGCATACTAGGGAGTTAATAATGACTTACAAGAGAATAGAAATAAGACATCCTCTAGTGGATTAGAACAACATCAGTAGACAACAACATCCTCCATATACAATCTGCAGAGTGGAGTATACTTGCTCCTCACATAGGCATTGATAGACTCCACAAACTGGCAGACATACACTGTACTAGTATTATGGTCATATGATTTCAGTGAACCTGATTTGTACTTTTCCATGTAACAAGAAAATATGAGTAGCTTTTTGGCCTCCTCCTCTATGCTTCATTCAACATCAATAGATGCAACATCGATATCATTGGCTATTAATGACTTATCTTGTGCATCCTTTCCAGAACAATAATAACATGTGAGGAGCACTGTATCCTCCTTCCTCCTGCAATCATCATCAACATCATTACATATAATGTATATATCATGGGCTATTAGCGAGTCCTACACTGCAACACGACCAGCCTTCAATGAACATATTTGATTAGCATCGTTGAAGACTCACTCTATGTAAATTGAGTCACAAATTGAGCTACATATCAAGCCACAGTTAGAGTCACATTTGAACAAAAATGGGCCACCTTTACACCAAATCTCATTCACAAAAGGGTTAGACAGGGATTCAAAGTCAACAAAGGGTTGAAGCTGAGCTCTTGCACCTTCAGAAAGGAGAGCATCTAGTTTGCCTCGGTTAACCAAGGATTTCAAGTCAACAAACCTTTCAAAGTGAGATTTTTCACTAGGCTCCTAAATATTGTCCCTACTAGCCAAGGATTCATAGTTCACTAAGGTTCCAATTCTAGACTCAGCTTTTGAACCTGCAACAATGAGCACACAAATATTACCACTCACAATCTTTGATTGCAAGTCATTGCTAGGCTTCAAATTCCCCACCCAGCTCCCCCAAAAATACACCTGCCTCCTCATTCCCAAAGGTAGTCGGTCACATAGGAACTGCACTGATGTGCACAAGATTGTATTGATGAAGCCATTGATCCATAGCCTCAATTTTTTGCTGAATCCCATGATTGCTGATGTAAATGTTAGAGATGCAGGAATGAGCCAATGAATATGCTTTTGAGTCTTCAGGAACAAACCAACAAAGTTTAAAATCATCATCAACTTATCCTTTGACAATAATAAGTTGACAGGCAAGAAGTAATCATGATCCAAACAAATAACCACACAGTTATCCAATATGATTGAATCCAGTACTTCTTGAAACTTCATGATATCTCATGTGACCACTTCTTCCCATATTTCTTTATGGTCTTTCACAAAAACTATCTTTGAAGCCACGTTTTCAATGTACTTGATAGATTCCCACATTTTATCTGTGATGTAGTATGCAGGCCCATCCTTCATTAACATCTTATTTTCATCATTTCGCTCCAGTACAAACTTCTAACCTAGGTAGACCACTGAGACTCTATTATCATCCTCAGATTTCCCTTCTTTCTTAGATTTGTTAGGATCCTTCTGCTTTTTCACTTTGGACACATTTCCTACTGTGGTGGTATGAGATATTACTTTTTTGAAGACTCGACCTTTAAAACTCCAAAGATGTTTGTAATTAGTGTAAGGGAAATGGAAGAAGTCAAGCAAAGAGGAAAGGGTGCAATGTATGACCACCCACAGAGGCATGGTCTTCATGATCAGAAAAAGTCCAAGGGTAAGTTGCAATGGCAGTAACACCCTACTTACAACTTCCTTCAATTTTGTCATTGTTACTACACCAGTGAACCCCAAGTGAAAGCTTCTCATTTTCTATGCAATTCTACTCTCCTCTTCTTCTAATATATTATTCTTTCTCCTACTTGTACTTGAAAGCAAAAGTGTTGTCTAATGTTGTTCCTTTTATTTTATCCCTTAAGAACTTGCCACATGACAAAGGCAGACTAGGTTAATTCTTACTTTTCTGCTCCCCACTATGGTAGATGAACCATTAGAGTAACTTGATTGCTCTTTATTCATCTTTCCTTTTTCACATTTTGTTAATTCATGACCAATTTTTACTGTCATTTTCTATGCAATTCTAGTCTCCACTTCTAATTTTTACTGTCATTTTCTACGCAAAAGTGTTCTCTAATGTTATTTCTTTTCTCTTACCCCATAATAAGTCACCACATGACACATATGGGCCCAGTTCTTTCTTTTCTCCTTCCCACCAATGAACCATAAGTGATAAGAGTGACTTGATTGCTCGCTATTCTACTTTCCTTTCCTTCCTTTTGTTAACTTTTGACCAATTTTTAATCCCCACGGTGAGCTTAATAGCTACTAAGTGTTTTACATTAGTTTTAGCTATTCTCCATGAATACCTCGACCGACCAACCTATACAACGAGTAGTCCTGTTCTTTCTTTTCATTTAATTTTCCTTGGAATCTTGTTATTTGAGGGCACAAAATGTTGCTGTACACACAATGCATATTGTTCTCTTAACTTTGTATTGCCCCACTAAAAGCATGGCATCGATAATGAGAACACAGCTTCTTATGAGATCTCATTTTTTTAAAAGCTATCTCCGTCTTTACCAGATTCCATATCTTGTCACAGAAGTGAGGGTGCCAAATATTTCTTGGTTGTTGAAAATTATGGATGTATACTGAAGTGATCTTTCTGTTCTTTTCTCCTACTAAAAACATGCCACAAGTAAAGTTAACTAGATATAAAGCCCTTGACGTTAAATCCTATCTCTTGTATCTTGATATGTTCACCCTTTCTTTTCATTTGTCAAATTTGGGTATCAAATGCTATTATACAGACGATCTCATATCTGTTCTTTTAACTTGGTATTGAGTGCCATTACACAGATAAAAATAGTATCGAATACACATAAATTTTGAGATGAATGATATTTTATAGGCACCGTATATATGCTAAGTTCCTGATGTTTTAATCAATTTCCCCTCTTTTTCTTGTTATTTTTTCTCAAAAATGCTACCACCTCTAGAGATTAAGGTCACGAGATGTCTCTGCACATTTACTCATTTCATCGGTAAAAAAGGACACAAGTAATATTGCACTATGCAGAGTCCCTCAATGAGCTCTTTTTTCCCTTCCGAATGTAATACTTATCTGATGTTAGCTCAATAGGGTTTTCATACGTCACTCAAATGATTTCACCAAACTTGTCGCCAAAGGGAAGTATAGATTCATTCGCCACATTAGGCAATTCTCTGCATGACTAGGGTGGGGTATCGCATCTATACCTTTAGACATTTGCAGTACATGGAAATAAGTGCCCCTCTCACGCACAAAATGCATATACAATATCAAAATGATTTCAAAGTGATTGCCAGGTAAGTATAACTTTCGATGCCCTCAGTCTTCTACGTATCCATGCATGCTTCTACTGGGGCCTATAGAAAACATACTAAATATATAGTCCATGAATACTAAAATTTTGCACTTTCATATGGTCAGATTTTTTTTTTTATGAATAGTGTCTTCTCTATTAATTTAATATAAAAGTTACATATTCACAAAAAAGGGACCGTGGGACATAAAAATCACATCCATGAGGCTAAAGATAGCCTATGGGATAGATTGTCTCACATGCAACAATTTTCATTTCTACCCTTTTCTTGTGAAGCTTGATGATGAGCGCCCCCAACTATACAATTGTCCCCTCATTGAAAATATCAAACCATGAATTCACAGTCAAAAGAGTATTAAAACTGTCCCTACTGTTCTTGAAGGCGTCACATTCAAGAATGAAGCATTTTTTTATTTCTACCTTAAGGAAAATAAATAAAAAATTATGAACTGTGGGGTTGCTCATTGTGCTGGTTGTCACCCGTTAGTAACTAAGGCGAATCAAATCTAACTTTAAGAGTTGCCATCCTCACTTGACAAGATAGTGAATCGAGGAAAAATTGGGAAAAATATGTATTTTTTAAATTTCATTTAATTTTTTTTCTTAAGGGTGGAGAAGGAAAAAAGAATAAGCATAATCATGTCACTATAATGGTTGGTCAAGCATGATTTTATGTGGCAAGTTCTTTGAGGGATAAAAGGGAAGGATTAAGATCATATTTTATATTGAAAAAAGAGAAGGGGAGTAGAATTAAGAGTGAAATGAGAGGCTTATCATTGTGGTTCATGAGTGTAGAAACTATGCCAGAATTAAAGGAAGTTGTAGGAAAGATGTGTTGGAAGTGAGAAAACTCAGAGAGGGAAGGCGGGGGGGGGGGGGGGGGGGGGGGGTGAACAGAGTTTAACAAAACTATAGGAAATTTAAACTGAAATCTCACACCAAGGAAAATTAATGAACATTTTTAGAATAAAGCAGAATGCTGAAAGAAACTAAATGAAGAACAACTTTCAATATAAGGTATAAGATATTAGAGCAACTAAGTGAAGACACAAAAAAAAACTTACACATTATATGTGCCGATTAGGAAACCCTAGAAATCCAATGGATTTCATCATAGGGAGAAAAACCACTCCTAAAAATCTCTTTACTAAATCAATTTGAGCTTCAACTCTTACAACAATTCGCAGCAACACCTACAAGGGCTTCAACGCTTATTCTTTCTACAAGAAAAAAAAAACTGTGAATGGACTCAGTAACATATATATGTTTTTTTTCAAACATATGTTACTATGAATCTTTATTACAATCTTTCAACTTGATATTCAGTAATATCATTGAGATCTCATAATAAATAATAATATTTATTTTTTCACAGTTTCATTCACACTTTCACCGAGTACATCTGCATGTATATATATCACCACAAAAGGCATCTATGCATACAGATATAACCGATCATAAAATTGTTAACCACAGGATTGGTTAACCATAGATTGAAATGATGCTGAATAAGATACATCTTGGAAAGGGTTTGTTTTCAGCAACACTATTAAAACCAAACTGATACAGTTGATAATGCACGAAAAATAAACCCTGATTAAAACTCAGGTGGTTGAACTAAAAAATAACCTTCCATAGTAATTTTTAATCCAACTAAACAACTTATTCCCATGAAGGGTTTTACAAAAGTAAAACAGAATAGAAAACTGCCTTCGAATCCATCTTTTACCAAGATAAAATCTATCAAATGATCTTTGAAGCAACTCCACTGAAAATAGTTTACCCAAAAAATTGTCTTTCATCATAATAAAAGTTTTGAAATGAAAATAAGTGATAACCATTTGAAGTAACTGAAACAAACAACTAGAAATACACTTCCTTTCTTTCCTTTAATCTTCCGCACAAACTGTAACAAAAAAAAACATACCTACAAATAGAAGAAGCTAAGTTTACCCGTGCAAATAGAAGCAGTAAACTATAGAGGAATTGCTTCAAACATGATAAAAAGAACACCATGTTGAAGAGCATAGTCAGTATGCCATCATACTGAAAACCTATAACAAAATCTACTTCCTCAATGTCCAAATCCTTAGCCAAACATCTCATGGTGGCGCTCAAGTTTTAGGGTTAGAACTGAGTGATGAAGAGAAAAAGAATATACAATACAAAAATATAAGTTTGAAATCCGACCACATCATGGCCTTTCAATATTCTTTCCCAAAAGTCTTTCCATGCCACATGGCCTTTTTGGTGTGCATAAAATAGCATGGCAAAAGAGTGGCCCCACAACAACCACTGAAGTACCTTGTCATCAAGGACAACTAGAAGTCAACAAACTCCCCCTTTGTCCTTGATGGAAAAAATAGCCATCTGAGGACCAAAGAGTCTCCAAGCCAAGTATCATAAAAAAAAAAGCACATACCAGTCAAGAATCAAAAGAATAAAGACAATATGCCAGTGCTAGTGCCAAAATACACCATGCTATCAAAACCAATTTGAACATGCCATGCCATCTATCAAAACCAACTAGAATATGCCATGCTATCATAATCACAAAATAAATGTCAGCTAGAATATCCATCAACTGTATTGTAACCAACTAGAATAAGTAACCAACTAGAATATGTCAACCAGAATATCCATCAGTGTATCAGAACCAACCAGAATATCCATCAGTGTAGCAGAACCAACCAGAATATCCATTATATCATAATCAACTAGAATCAACCAAAGTTTTTCTCCCTCTTTTGTCATCAAGGACAAAGAAGAAGAACATTTCATGAGGAGAAAAAAATAAAATAAAAAATAAACATCCCCAAATGAACTCTCCCCCATAGGAGAGTATTGGAGAGAAACAAATAGAGATTGAGAGGAGACTCCCAATCTATCTCTAAGCTAAATAAAAGTCTCTCTAGGAGAGCTTTAGTAAAAATTTCAACCACTTGTGCCTAAGTAGGAACATAAAGAAATTGAAATTCCTTATCAAACACTGATTACACAGGAAGTGAAACTTAATAGCAATGTATTTAGTACAAGAATGCATTATAGGATTCTTGCTCAATTGAATAGCACTAGAATTATCACACAAAATAGTGACGGACTTGCATATTTGTGTTAGGAATAGTCCCATGAGATAACTGAGACAGGGGGGGTTGAATCAGTTATTGATGCAGGGGCATCCAAGGCTGGAGCAGGGGCATTCTGTGTGCTTGATGAAACTGCATAAGTGTTTGAGTTTGGCTGATTTTTACTTGGTTGCAGCCTTGACCAATGGCCTCAGTCATTGAAGGAAGTTCGGTCATTGAAGGAACTCAGTAGTCTCTAGCACTCGATGAATAGGTTACTCGGTTATGCCTGTGGTGCTCAGTCAACACTGGTGCTCGGCAATGCCTAGCTAGCTCAGTTATTTCACTATCACTCAGTAGGTTTGACTTGCAGATGGAGTTCTGTGTGATTTTTTGGGCTGACTTGATGCATTTATTATTTGTATCTTTTGTTGGATTCTCCTATGTGGATTTGGAGGCCGACATACTATATTAAATGTTTGTATACATTTTGTAAGCTGAATTGTATGGCATTTAATATTTGTTAGGAAGGGTTTGGGTTTTCATCTTGTCAACTTATGGCTGATGATTAGTATTTAAGGGGAGCTTGGGTAGATGTTTGGTAGCAGTAGTGAAAGTAGAAAGGGCATAGCTTAGAGATGCGCTACTGAAGTTGGACTTGGTGAAGTTGTGGAAAAGTTATTTCCATGAACTTGTAGATTTGATCCTTATCAGATAGTTTTTAATAGTAGAGCTAGCGGTTGCATACTTGGGAACAAGGAGATTTCTTAGAGGCTTTCAAGCTCAAGTTTAGATCTACCTTAGGGTTTCCATCAGCTTCTGATTGTCTTTAGAGCTAAACTAGCTAGAAATTGTATTGGATTTGGTCTTGTATCTTGTAGAATTGTTTAATGATTGTAATTGGCCCTAACCTGGAAGGCCTTACAACCAGGTATGTTAATGAAAATTGGAGTTAAACAATTGATTGTGATGCTTTGTGAGTATTCCATTGTGTTATTCTGACTAGCTGCAAGGTTTGGACTATCCTTAATTGGATCCACCATCCCTTGACCTACGTAAGGTGGTATCAAAGAAAAGTTTTGTTACTATTGGAGTGAATGTTGATCTTGTGAAGCAGAAGTTTGACCTAGCAAGGCTGATCTTGTGAAGTTAACCTTGTTGAGGGAAAAATCTTGTGATCTTGATTGCAGATCCATGGCACTGGACTTGAGAAATTGTGCCCTAGTTGTTTTGCAAGATTGTAGGTTGCGATCTGACTTGCATACAACTTGGAGATTGTCACAAGGTGATCAGTGAGGGTTTTTTGCTAAGGGTTTCTATTATCTTTAAGGATGCCACCAAGAAGATTAGACCCTAGAGTTATTCAAGACCTCTGTGATACTGTGGAATCTAGGATTACAGAGAAGGTGAAATCAAATTTTAGATATGAGATGGAACTGATGAAGAATGACATGGTCGCTGAGATCATGAGAGTTGTTATTGGTATTCCTTGAAATGTTGGTACTAAGGATGGCTTTGAAGAAGCTGCTGAAGAATTTGAACATGCTAGATCTATTGGTGATGATCGGAGGGATAGATTTGGTGAAGACAAAACTACTCAATTTCCTAGATCTGCTGCTTGGTTTAGTGGTTACCCAATGGAAGTCTCTACTTTCTCTGGCACTTTGAAACTTGAGAATTTGATTGACTAGATCAATGAACTTGAAGATTTCTTTGAGCTAGAAGAAATTGAAGATCCTCTTTGGGTGAGATTGGCATAGACAAAGTTGAAAGGTCATGCTGCTCTTTGGTGGAAAGAATTGCAAAGAGATCAAGAGGATGAAGGTGAAATGAAGATCAATTGGTGGAGGTTGATGGTGACTAAATTGAAAGCTAAGTTCACACCTGCTGACTATAAGCTTGAATTGTTCAAGAAGTTGTAGAATCTAAAACAAAAGGATTTATTTGTTGAGGATTACACTGAGGAATTCCACAAAGTTACTATTCGGTCTAGAAACTGAGAGATTGGTAAGGAAAAGGTGGCTCGATATGTGAATGGTCTGAGATTCAATATTCATGATGAGCTTGGTATGCTGAAGACTGATTCTATAGAAGATGCCTATCAGTATGCTCTGAGGATAGAAGAGAAGTTGAAAAGGAAGCAACCTAATAACTCCCAAGGGAAGGAGAAAGTTGATTACTCAGCAAAGGAGAAATCGACTGATGTAGAAGATGAACAAAAACCTATGGAACCTAAGAAAAGATAGGTAGAGTTATCTTTAAGGGTACTTGCTATAACTGTGGAGAGGAAGGACACCATTCTTTTGAGTGTATATAGAAGAAGGTTGACTGATGAACTATTGTGGTGAATGAGAACATTCAGAATGAACCTGAATCAGAGAACTTACTACTTCGGTGAACATTGCTCGGTACAAAGGATGAACCTTGTCAGAGGAGTAACTTGTTTAAGACCCGATGCAAGTCTGGAGGTAAACTCTGTGATGTTATTGTTGATAGTGGTAGTATTGATAACCTTGTTGTTGAGGACATGGTTAGGAAACTTGGTTTGAGTAGAATGAAACATCCACATCCTTATAGGATTGGTTGGCTGCAAGATGTTCATGCTTTGGAAGTAAGAGAACAATGCTTCATTGATTTTCAGATTGGCCAGTATAAGGATCTTGTGTTATGTGAGATTGTGGACATGAATAACTATCATATATTGCTTAGTAGACCTTGGCAATATGATTGTAGAGCTATGTATGTGTTAGGCCATTTTCTGTCATAGCAAAAATCCTATGAAAATGGGCCTCTCCCCTGCAAATGTTTGTCAAATGTCCTGCCCTGTGTTCTTCATGTTTCACCTAGCTCTAGTCCAATTTGCACGTGCTGAATCATAAAATCCAGAAAGTTATTTGAGTTTTAAAGTCTGCTGGAAATAATTTCAAAAATCTACCACAGTGTCGAAAACCCACAATGTTTCTGAAAATCCATGATGTTTACGGTATGTTTGAAAACCTTCATTGTTTTCAAGCTTGTATCTTCTTGCTTTTGTGCACTTGCCTTCTGTGCCAAAAAATCTATGTGTTTTCGACCTTAGTCCTAACTGCATAGGTGCGATGGATGGTGGGGCCCAGTCCTTGTGGGGTTTCTTGTCACTCATTCTCCAGATTTTCTAGTGGTTACATCTCTTATTCGGTGACCTAGTGAATGCATTGTCGCACAATCTCTTATTTTTGGCAGTTAGGTGCCTAACCTTCAGTGACTCGGAGACTGTTAGTCATGTGATCTCTGAATGTTTGGTGGTTAGCGGCTAGCATCTCATGACCTAGCAGGTGGTTTGTTGCATAGTCCGCTGAATGCTTGGCAGTTAGTTGGTGGGTCCCGGTTCTTCGTAGTTGGTGGTTGCTGTTTGGTTGGTCCAAGGTGATGATGTGGTAGCCTGGGGTTGGTTGTCGCATGATCACATAGCCCAGTTTTTGGCTATGCAATCATGTGACCACTTGCCATGTGTCCCTGGGGCTCGGTAGCAGGTGATGGGGCATCTTTTGAATGCTAAGTGGTAGTGTTCTATTGATCGGTGGGTGACAATGGTTTTTGTTGGTGACTGAGGTTGGCGGGTTGTCGCATGTTTGCATAGCCCATTTTTGGGTTATGCAATCATGCGACAGGGTGCCATGTGTGCTGGGGCCCATCTGTATTTGTTTGGTGGTCCTGTTGGTAGGTGGTGTCATGGCGGTCTTCAATTGGTTCGAGCTGGTAGGATGATAGGGTTCGAATGCAGGCCCAGGTGGGGCTATCTCGGTGGTGACATGACAGATAGCAGGGTGCATGGTAGCGGCTTGTTGCATGTTCGTGTGAACCAGTTTTTTGGCTTGCAAACATGTGACAAACCCTTTTGTGGCAGCAGCCGTGTCGGTGGTTGTTAAGGAGGGTAATGGCAAGTGGTGTGTCGCATGTTTGCATAGCCCATTTTTAGACTATGCGATCATGTGACAACTGTTTGACATTTCCATTGCGGAGTTAGCCTGAGGTGTTTGGATGGTTAAAAACATGAAGTCTGTGAGTGCATTATGACCATTTGCCTTCATTTTTGAATCTCTGTGAACGTTTCCAGTGACCGAAAAGGACTGAAATTGATGACAGGAAGGGTCAGAGTTGGTAAAACTGATCTTCTCCGCTGCTCTAGTGTGCTACAGGGTGTGAGATGATTGCAGAAGTGGAGTGTCTTTCCATAGGGGAGTAAATGAAATGTACCAAAAGTCATTGCAGGGTCACTTCCAGTTAAGTTTTGCAGTTTTTTGTTGATCTTCCTGTCCTTCTCAGAGATTCTTCTCAAGTGCGAAGATCATCCTTGGTCTAACAGGCTAGTGCTGGTTTTCCCTCCAGTGATTTTTCAAAATTTTGCTATGGTTAGCCGTTGTAAACCTATGCCCTAGCTGTCCGTAGCTTGTTGTAACCTATTTTTGGTTTCAAAGGCAGCTAGTGGTATAAATTGTTAAAGTTTTGAGTGTGTAAAGGGTTCTAAATTTTGTTAGTTCCAGTGAAGGGTCCTTTTCTTGTAGATTTTTCTCCTTCTCTTTGCATATAGAGTGTTCCTCTTTCTCTTGCTGGTTCAGAGAATACAATGCATATTGTAATGGACTTGTGTTATGTGTGAGAAAGTTAATATACTCTTACTGTTGTCAAGCTATCTCCATTTGAATACTGAACTCATTAGTCATACATCAAGGGTGTTTGATTTTTCTATTTGCATTGCCTAAGTGTTTGCAAGTGGAGTTGTCTTCATAGAGATAACTGGTTCAGGGTTAGTATTCATGTATGTATGAGCTAAAATATCAAGGATAGGTCATGCTTGTCTTCCAATGGATGCTGGTTAATGTATTGTCTGATTCATAGGTCTCTTCTAAGGGGAGGGTTAAAATCTTTTGATGGATAGTAACATGCTTGAATGCATAGGTGGGTGCTAAGTTGAGGTTTGGTCATAGTGTGTGATTGATGTTAGGCATCAACACATTGAGTATATTATTTTCTTGTTTCATAGCTATCCTTTGCAATACTATATTTGACTTTGTGGCCCATTGGATAAGACACTGGTCTATGAAAGACTTAGGGTATCTCAGGGGTTCCTTCAAACTCCATTCAAATCATTTTCCCTTCAGCTCCACCCTTTCCCTTTCTTGTTGTTAGGATAGGTCTCTAGCTTTCATTCTCATTTCATGCAAGTAGGGCTATTGCATGAGACTTTCTATCATTAGGGTACAGGATACCTATAGGAGATTGATTGCTATTCCACATTAATTTGTTTGTAGGCCTTTGGTTTATCATGAGGTGTCTTGAATGTGCAGATAAGGCAATACCTGCCTGAGTGAATGTGGAGCTCAAAGAATAAGGAGGATTTCTCTCTATCCTTATCAATTGGTTTGTTTTTCTTGTCAAGCTTGAGTGCCTAACCTGTGTTTCAAGCCCAACCATTTGATTCAAGTTTGGTCCTGCAAGGAAAAGAACCAACAAAATGGTGACGCTGCTGGGGAAATGAAATAAGTCTACTGATAAGAGTATCCTAGAGTCTTGTTGTATTCAGTTTGGGGAAGAGTCTCATAAGTTTTCTAATCTGAAAATTGCTTTTCAGATTTACAAATGTGCTACTTGGATTTTCTGATTGATTTATGTGTGGCCTTTTTGTGGGAGTGCTCAGAGTCTATTGGTGTTTCAAGATAGATCAGTAAATTTTGTGTCCTCTAAAGAGAGGTGGTCACTCTATGCTAGAAAGAACCTAAATTGTGAAGTTTTGTTGGGACTTCAGTCAGATAAGAAGAAGGTAGTAGCATTTAGCAGGGTATTCCAGGTATTCTCCATCAAAATTTTATGTATATGCATGGTCCTTATCAAATGGTTTTTTCATTAAGGAAAGGACATATAAGTGTGAAGTATGTAGGAAAGGTTCAGTGACAAAAGAAGGTTCAATTCAAGTATAGATTTCTTGTCATTGGTCTTGAGGATTTTCAAGTAGATATACATTTACAGCTAGTGATGGATGTTCACAAGGTTTCTTTTGTCAGAGGCTATGTGCCATTTTGTTATGATGGCATACCCGGTTTCCCTAATAAGATCACTGATAAAGTCAGGGGATACTTTTGCCTAAGTTTAATAGGAATCAATGTCCATTAGCAAGAAAACATGTTCAGTGCTTTACTGAAATGATGAATGATTTTGAGGTTTTCCATGAAGACCTATGGATGAAATTGTTTGTTCAAACTCTAGAGGGTGATGTTAGAGACTGGTTTTTCTTTCTTGCTCACATGTTCTATTTCATCTTGGAGTGAGATGCATTCAGCCCTTCATGGAGCAGTTTGGAGAGAGGGTAAGCATATCTGATTCTTATGATAAGTTTTTAAAGGTTCATATTGAGAAAGATGAACTTGTCCCTCAGTTCAATATCAGATTTGCAAAAGTTTTGAATGAAATCCCTGAAGGTTATAGACCCAATGACTAGGTGTGTGTAAATGTCTATTTTGATGAATTTGATAAGAAAAATGAATTACTTGTTGAGGGATAAAGAAACCTAGGACATTATATCAGGCATTTGTAACTGCAATGGATATTGAAAACAATTTGAAATATGGATTGACCAGAGGTCATTTCTCCATGAGTGTCTGCCAGTATAACGAATATGAAAGAAAAGAAGAATGTAGTGCTAATAATGCAGTCCCAAATTAGTGTATCAACACTTCTGCTGTGGTTTGTAATTAGGTTGAGATGTCAAATCAGAATATGTGTATAAATGTTGTTGAGTATTTTGCTACTGATAAGACATGTCTATGCCAGTGGGTGGTAGTAGTGATGCTGATTGTAAAGTCTTGGAGGTCAAAGATTTGTGGGGAAATCCATGGGATGGTTCTTCTGATGACTAAAACACTAATTACTCATATGTTGATAGTAGTGATGGTGAGTCATGCTTTAGATTTGATTCTGAATTCTCTTCTTCTTTTGAAGATGTGTATGATGATGGTAATATGGTGCACACGCTTTGTAAAATCCCAACATTTTCAACCTCATGCTCACTATGCATGCGATATGAAAATCTAGAAAGAGAGAGAGAGAGAGAGAGAGATGAGAGAGAGAGAGAGAGAGAGAGAGAGATAAGGATAGGGAGAGAGAGAGTGTGAGAGAAGGGGTAATTTATATAAATATAGTGCACACTATGCATGTGCTATGAAAAATTGGAAGAGAGAGAGAGAGGATGACAAGGGGGGAGAGAGAGAGTGAGAGAAGGGGTAATTTATACAAATATAGTGTGCACTATGCACATGCTATGAAAAACTAGAAAGAGAGAGAGATAAGGGATAGAGAGAGGATGATAAGGGGGGAGAGAGAGAGAGAGAGTGAGAGAAGGGGTAATTTATACAAATATAACATTTAAGTATAAGTTTGATAATTTTAATTTCTTATACCTTAAGTTATATTTGTATAAATTATAAAATATAATGCTTTCAGGATGTTTGGGATAGCTTCCAGCTTCATAGGAGTTAACATGCAGATTCTAGATTTGAAAAATTAGAGAGAGAGAGAGAGAATAGAGAGGAGAGAGAGAGAGAGAGAGAGAGATGTGTGTGTGTGTGTGTGTCTGTGTGTGTGTGTCTGTGAGAGAGAGAGAGAGAGAGAGAGAGAGAGAGAGAGAGAGAGAGAGAGAGAGAGACAGAGACAGAGACAGAGACAGAGAGATAAGGGGAAGAGAGAGGGTGATGTGAGTAGAGAGCTAGAGAGAGAGAGGGTAATGAAAGAGATAGAGAGTGGATATGGGGGAGAGAGAGGGTTATTTGAGGAGAGAGAGGGTAATGAGAGAGAGATAGTAGATAAGGTGGAGAGAGAGGGAGATGTGAGTAGAGAGAGAGAGTGAGGAGAGAGTGAGAGAGAGAGAGAGCGAGAGAGAGAGAGAGAGGGTAACGAAAGAGAAAGACTAGATAAGGGGGGAGAAAGAGAGGGTGATGTGTGTGTGTGTGTGTGTGTGTGTGAGAGAGAGAGAGAGAGAGAGAGAGAGAGAGAGAGAGAGAGAGAGAGGGGGGGGAAGAGAGAGGGTGATGTGAGGTAGAGAGCTAGAGAGAGAGAGAGAGAGAGAGAGAGAGAGAGATAGAGGAGAGAGAGAGAGAGAGAGAAGAGAAGAGAGAGAGAGAGAGAGAGAGAGAGAGAGAGAGACAGAGACAGAGACAGAGACAGAGACAGAGACAGAGAGATAAGGGGAAGAGAGAGGGTGATGTGAGTAGAGAGCTAGAGAGAGAGAGGGTAATGAAAGAGATAGAGAGTGGATATGGGGGAGAGAGAGGGTTATTTGAGGAGAGAGAGGGTAATGAGAGAGAGATAGTAGATAAGGTGGAGAGAGAGGGAGATGTGAGTAGAGAGAGAGAGTGAGAGAGAGTGAGAGAGAGAGAGAGCGAGAGAGAGAGAGAGAGAGGGTAACGAAAGAGAAAGACTAGATAAGGGGGAGAAAGAGAGGGGTGATGTGTGTGTGTGTGTGTGTGTGTGTGAGAGAGAGAGAGAGAGAGAGAGAGAGAGAGAGAG